>JASUAD010000002.1:6810000-7092858 GCA_037013555.1 Sextonia rubra | reverse complement strand
CATCCACTCCTCTAGGCCTGATGGGGCCCCGGGGGTCTCATCTGGAGCCTGGCCGACCGGCGAGGGTTCGGCAGGGGGATCTGGGCCTGCAACACCAAAAACAACTGTGAATACGAAGATTCAGCAAAGTATAAACCATAGCAAGTTAACACACGCTGTGTCTAATAGAATAAAGAACATCATGTTATTAAAGAAGGCATTTTCGTATACTAGGCTATCATGCAAGAAAGAAATATGCTGCGTGAATCAAGGATAACATGCTGTGTACATGACTAGTGGCTACTACATTACCATATGCTCCCAAAAGAGGGATCTTGTAACATGCAAAGAACACCATTGTCCGGGCCAGGGTACAATGGGTCTCGGTTTCCTGGGGTCCGGTTCCCCAAGACAAAATCCATACTGCAGCAGGCCATATAAACTATACCGAATTCACCCCGTCGGGATCCTAAGGCTGAGGCTAAGTAGTGCCTGACCATACGGAGTCAATCATGAAAATCCTGAGTAGATCGTGACAACTTATCATACGTGCAGATCCGTGAATGAACACATCATACATGCATACTCAGGGTAAATAAATCACAATGTGAAAGTAACGAAACATACGTAATCATGTTAGAGAGTTGAGATCAAGGATCGAATGCAATATGTTATGCAACAAATCATGTGAATCGAATCATCTTAAGTTTACAAACCAATTCTAATCTAATTATCCGGTGTTTCTAACCGTGCATGATGATGTAGTTTTAAGTTATTCGATACACCGTTGTCTAGTGTTGCCTTGAATCGGGCGGTGCACGAAGTCCCTTAAACCAACACCCATGGGGAGGTGCTTAACATCCGGATAACGAACATGAATGATTCGCAGCCCTCGAGATCATTCACGCGTCGTATCACATTCCGTTGGGCAAGTCTAGGTGCTCTACATTCTATCATGAAGGTCATATAGGTCTTATCTTTACACCTAGCCTTATTCTTCATGTGTGGTTACGGCTTAGCCGTGTGTGTGCTACGGCTTAGCCGTGTGTGGTCTACGGCTTAGCCGTGGCTGAACCGTAGAAGGTCTGTCATTTGCTGACTCTCAGTTATTCCAGAAATTGCACCCTGTATTGTTCTACGGCTGGGCCACGGCTGAGCTACGGCTTAGCCGTAGGGCAATCCACGGCTTAGCCGTGCCCTAGCCGTAGAGGAAAACTGGGTTTTTCTCCTCTCTGGATAGTGAGCCGTAGGTGTTGTACGGCTTAGCCGTACCTGCACGAATTCAGAAATCTGAAACATGTACAGAATGTCTGAAAACTCATCCAATTTACAATCATCAAAGGGGAGTAGATAAGTATTGAATTAATGAGTAGCAAATGGGCTGTAAATACATATTTCTACATCAATTCATGTAAAGCTATCCAATTCAAATGCGTATCAACATGGGTTCTCACAAGCTAGGTTTATACTTGCCTCAATTTGGAAATCAATTGCACAAATGGAGCCCTCAAGTCCAAACACAACCTAACACAAGCAAAACCACATGCATGCATGAGAGATGGAGAGAAATCCACAACACACAGACACACCATGCAAAGAAGCAAGAAGGAGAAGAGATAGAGAAAGGAGATGAGAAGAATGGAAGACTTCCACTCACCTCAATTGCACATGCAAGACCCACAAGTTTGATCGATGGAGAGAATCAAGTGAAGGAGGGAGAATTCCACGTGCACAGTGAAGTTGAGAGAAAACGAGAGAGAACAAGAGAGAGAACGTGGGTGTTGGTGAATTGGGTGAGAGCTTATATAAGTAATGGGTTGATCAAATTCCAAGAAGGGCCAAGTCATAAGTCTATTTTCAGTTTGAGTCAAATCAAGGTCCAATCGAAACACACGACGTCGGTTGCAAATGACGTAGTTACGAAAGTTAACGAGCTCAACGAAAGACACGTGTTGACCTCAAGATGATGCAAAAATGACCATGTCTAAGAAAAGCTAAAATTACGAAAAAGGGCTTGGTCTACTTAATCCAGGTCAAACTCAACCCAACTACCTATCCATGACCCGTAACAAAAACCAAAACACAACAAAACACGATTAGCAACAAAAACAAGATTAACTAACCGCTAAACGGGGTCAAGCTGGGTCGGAATGTTACATCCTCCCCTACTTGAGAATCATTCCGTCCTCGGAATGAACACTAACTCACTCATACCTGGGAAAACAAACCGGGATACTGACGTGCCATCTGCTCTTCTAACTCCCAAGTAGCCTCATCGGGACTGTGATGCTCCCAAAGCACTTTGACCCATCGAATCGTTCTGGTACGGAGTATCTGCTCTCGGGTTCCCACGATACGGAGCGGTCGCTCAACGTATGCAGCACTCGGCTGAATCTGAATCTCGTCATAGCGAATGACATGGGAGGGATCATGAACATATTTCCGAAGCATCGAAACGTGGAAAACGTTGTGCACTCCTGCAAACATCTCGGGAAGCTCTAATCGATAGGCTAAATCACCAATCCGACTCTTGATCTCGAACGGTCCGACATAGCGTGGAGCTAACTTGCCTTTCTGGCCGAAACGGATCGTACCTTTCATCGGTGAGACCTTCAGAAAAACCCACTCGCCAACCTGAAACTCTAAGGGTCGTCTGCGGGTGTCTGCATAACTCTTCTGTCTTGACCGAGCAACTTTCAAGTTCTCAATGGCTTTCTGTACCTTCTCCGTAGTCTCGGCAATGATCGTCGGTCCGTGAAAACTTCGAGTTCCAACTTCTTCCCAACAAACCGGACTTCTACACTTCTTCCCGTACAGTGCTTCATATGGTGCCATCCCAATGCTCTCGTGGAAACTGTTGTTGTAGGCGAACTCGCACAACGATAGATGAAGATCCCATTCCTTCTCGTAGTTCAACACACTGGCTCGCAACATATCCTCCAAAGTCTGAATCGTCCGCTCTGATTGTCCATCTGTCTGTGGGTGGTATGCCGTGCTGAAACTCAACTTCGTACCCAAAGCCTCTTGGAATGCTCTCCAGAAAGAGGAAACAAAACGGCTGTCACGATCGGATACAATCGACACGGGGGTACCATGGAGCCTGACGATCTCATCCACGAACTTCCTAGCCATCTCTGAAAATGTCATACCCTTCCGGAAAGGAATGAAATGGGCTGACTTCGTCAATCGATCTACGATCACCCAAATAGCGTTGTTCTTCCTGCTCGTCGGCGGTAATCCGGAAACGAAGTCCATGGTGATGTTTTCCCACTTCCACTGCGGTATGTGCAAAGGATGCAACGAGCCTGGCGGTCTCTGATGATCTGCCTTCACCTTCTGGCATGTCAAACAGCGAGCAACAAATCCTGCTACTTCTCTCTTCATGTTGTTCCACCAGAAGCGATCCTTGAGATTCCGAAACATCTTGGTGCTGCCTGGATGCATCGTATAGCGAGCGTAATGCGCTTCGTTCATCAGCTTCTCCTTGAACTCATCAACTGCTGGCACGCACAACCTACTCCGAAAGTAGAGTACACCATCCTCGAGTCTGAAATCGGGTCTGTCTCCAATGTGGTCTCGAATGCGCTTCAAAGTTAGATCCTCAAACTGCCTGTCCTTAATCTGCTGAATCATCTTAGGCTGAAACACTAGCGTACTAGCCAACATCACGCACTCATCCACTAGTTTAACCTCAACAGGGAGACCACGAAACTCTAAGAGGAAACTGCTCAATAGCTGCACTGACTCTGCTTTCATGCTGAGCGCATCTGCCACCACATTCCCCTTGCCTGGCTGATATTTGATCGGAAAATCATAATCCTTAATAAGCTCAAGCCATCTCCGCTGTCTCATGTTCAGCTCCTGCTGTGTGAATAAATACTGTAAACTGTGGTGGTCAGAACGAACCTCAAACTGCACACCGTATAGATAATGTCTCCACAGCTTCAACGCAAACACGATGGCTGCCAATTCTAAATCATGGGTGGCGTAATTCTTCTCATGATCTCGCAACTGTCTCGATCCATACGCAATCACCTTCCCATGCTGCATCAACACACAACCTAGACCAACTCGAGAAGCATCTGAATAAACCACGAATCCTTCACAACCATCTGGCAAGGCTAACACTGGGACTGTAGTCAACTTCTCTTTCAAAGTCTGAAAACTGGCTTCACACTCCTCAATCCAATCAAATGGTACGTTCTTCCTGGTCAACTTCGTCAAAGGAGAAGAGATCTTAGCAAAGTCCTGGACAAATCGGCGATAGTAACCTGCTAGACCAAGGAAACTGCGAATCTCTGACACTGTCTTGGGGCTAGGCCAATTCACCACTGCCTCTACTTTAGATGGATCAACTGCCAATCCCTCTCGTGAAATGATATGACCTAAAAATGCCACCTACTCAAGCCAAAAATCACACTTCGACAATTTAGCAAACAATCGATGTTCTCTCAACAACGATAAGGCTTTTCTCAAATGCTCCCTATGCTCCTCTGCTGACTTAGAATATATCAGTATATCATCAATAAACACAACTACGAATTGGTCCAAGAAAGGAGCAAAGATCTGATTCATCAATGCCATAAACGCTGCAGGTGCGTTGGTTAGTCCAAAAGGCATCACGAGGAATTCATAGTGACCATAACGAGTCCTGAAGGCAGTCTTAGGAATGTCATCTTCTTTGACTCTCAACTGGTGATATCCAGACCTCAAATCAATCTTCGAAAAGTATGCTGCGCCCTGAAGTTGGTCAAACAACTCATCGATCCTGGGTAAGGGGTACTTGTTCTTGATCGTCACTTTGTTCAGCTGGCGGTAATCTATGCACATCCGAAAAGTACCATCCTTCTTCTTGACAAACAAGACTGGTGCTCCCCAAGGTGAAACGCTCGGGCGAATGAAACCCTTGTCCAAAAGCTCCTGCAATTGTTTCTTCAATTCTGACAACTCTGCTGGGGCCATGCGATACGGAGCCTTGCTGATCGGTGCCGTGCCGGGAACAAGCTCAATGGCGAACTCCACATCTCGAACGGGGGTAAGTCTGGCACATCGTCTGGAAAGACATCTGGAAAGTCACAGACCACCTGAATCTCACCTAGCTGCTTCGGCTCCTTCTTCGCTGAGATAAAGGCAATGAAGCCTTCGCACCCTCGGCGGATCAAGCGATCTGCCTTACACGCCGAAATCACACGTCTGGGGCATCTCTGCTGACTGCCCTCGAAACGGAAGCCCTTGCCTAAATCGAAGAAGATCGTCCTGTTGTAACAGTTAACACAGGCACGATATCGAGCGAGCCAATCCATACCAAGGATCACGTCGAAGTCCAGCATCGACAACAGGATCAAATCAACAGGTAACTGATGACCTGCAATCTGCACGTCGCAATGGGGGTAGTACATACTACACTCCACTCGCTTGCCAACTGGGGTGGATACAACCAACACATATGGCAACGGCTTAGACGGCTGAGGTAACCGCTCGGCAAAATGAGGTGCTACATAAGACCGTGTAGACCCCGAATCGAACAAAGCTAAAGCTTCGACGCGCGAAATCAAAACAGTACCTTCAACCACCTGTGGATCCTCGGCACTCTCGTGGGTAGCAGCGTAAGCACGGGCTGTCTGGCGAGGCTGTCTCGAACCTGGACGAGCTGACTGTGGCTTGCTCGGAGCTGTAGGTGCACTGGGTCTGCTAGGAACTGCACCGGAAGTAGGGCCAGATGGAGCTACACCGGAGGCTCTATGTCGAGGACAATTGGCGATCATGTGCTCCCTCGAACCACAAATAAAACACGCACCGGCCTTCCTCCAACACGCATCAGTCGCATGGTTCTTGCCACAATACCCACACGTCACTCCAGAAGAACTAGAAGTACTCTGCTGGCCTTTGGTCTTCTTCTGTACTTGTCCTCGTGCACTGAAGGGCGGCTGTCTCTTAGGCTCAACGGCTCTAGCAGCTTGGTGGATGGCCTCAGCGGAATAGGCTCTGTCCACTGCATCGTCAAACGTAGCCGGACGCTGAAACGCAGTCACGTGATGCATGTACCGGGGATGCAAACCTTCGACAAACCTGTTCACCTTCCTTTCCTCGGTGCTGATCATGTCCGGAGCAAAAAGCGACAACTGCATAAACTTGTTCACATATTCTGCTACTGTCATCTGCTGCTGACGGAGAGCTAAGAACTCAACCTCCTTGGCTCGAAACACATGAGCCGGGATGAACTTCCTCCTGAACTGTTGCTTGAACATCTCCCACACTGTCGCGCTAGGAATGTCTCTGTACGAATCTTTCACGCTCTTCCACCAAGTCTTTGCGACATCTCTAAACATGGAAGTTGCTAGCCCGACCTTCTGTCGGTTCGTGCACACAACGGTCTCAAAGACATCCTCTGTCTGTTCTAACCACTGTTCTGCCTTCAATGGCTCTTCTGTTCCGTAGAACTCAATAGCTCCTCGCTTGCGAAACTTCCCGTAGAGGGCATTCGGGTCACTCTCTCGAGGTTGCAAAATCACCTGCTGATCTACATGTGACGGAGCTGGGGCTTGGCTTTGTCGATCTAACATGGTCGTCACTTGGGCTTGCAAGTTCTGCATTGATTGCGATTGTGCCTGAAGGAACTGGAGTAACATGAGAATGCGTTCATCTGTGTTCGGTGTCTGCGGTGACGGTGCAGATCCGCTCTCGTTATTGCCGGCATTCTGCTGCGAACCCGAACCTGATGCCATCCTGTAAAATGGAAAGAGTCAGACACAAACACAAAACAATTGCGCCCAACAAACCCCAGAATCTAGAAAGATCACAAAGAAAATCGTATCCTCACCACGATCCTACATGCCTACATGCTTATCATCTAGAACAAGGAATGAGCAAGGAATGCTCTGATACCATACAATACGTATGTCACAACCCGAGCCCAGGGTTCGGGGGTTAGCAAAAGCCAAACCTAATGACACACGTACTCCCGTGCATGCACACGTAGACCGAGTCTAAATGCACACGCACAAGGGAACATTCACACGTGCCAAGCAAGTACGCGGAAGCTGTAAATATCAGAAACATAAAACTAATAATGCAAGAAGAGGATACAAGAAAGGACTGACATAATTACATATGAAAGTTTTACAAAACGAACAAAAGAATATATACAATAATGACATGTCATGACATATACAAGTCTGAGAATCCCCAAAACATGACTCCAACATGATGCATGCCATGTACGCTCTCCCGTGGAGTGATCACATCCACTCCTCTAGGCCTGATGGGGCCCCGGGGGTCTCATCTGGAGCCTGGCCGACCGGCGAGGGTTCGGCAGGGGGATCTGGGCCTGCAACACCAAAAACAACTGTGAATACGAAGATTCAGCAAAGTATAAACCATAGCAAGTTAACACACGCTGTGTCTAATAGAATAAAGAACATCATGTTATTAAAGAAGGCATTTTCGTATACTAGGCTATCATGCAAGAAAGAAATATGCTGCGTGAATCAAGGATAACATGCTGTGTACATGACTAGTGGCTACTACATTACCATATGCTCCCAAAAGAGGGATCTTGTAACATGCAAAGAACACCATTGTCCGGGCCAGGGTACAATGGGTCTCGGTTTCCTGGGGTCCGGTTCCCCAAGACAAAATCCATACTGCAGCAGGCCATATAAACTATACCGAATTCACCCCGTCGGGATCCTAAGGCTGAGGCTAAGTAGTGCCTGACCATACGGAGTCAATCATGAAAATCCTGAGTAGATCGTGACAACTTATCATACGTGCAGATCCGTGAATGAACACATCATACATGCATACTCAGGGTAAATAAATCACAATGTGAAAGTAACGAAACATACGTAATCATGTTAGAGAGTTGAGATCAAGGATCGAATGCAATATGTTATGCAACAAATCATGTGAATCGAATCATCTTAAGTTTACAAACCAATTCTAATCTAATTATCCGGTGTTTCTAACCGTGCATGATGATGTAGTTTTAAGTTATTCGATACACCGTTGTCTAGTGTTGCCTTGAATCGGGCGGTGCACGAAGTCCCTTAAACCAACACCCATGGGGAGGTGCTTAACATCCGGATAACGAACATGAATGATTCGCAGCCCTCGAGATCATTCACGCGTCGTATCACATTCCGTTGGGCAAGTCTAGGTGCTCTACATTCTATCATGAAGGTCATATAGGTCTTATCTTTACACCTAGCCTTATTCTTCATGTGTGGTTACGGCTTAGCCGTGTGTGTGCTACGGCTTAGCCGTGTGTGGTCTACGGCTTAGCCGTGGCTGAACCGTAGAAGGTCTGTCATTTGCTGACTCTCAGTTATTCCAGAAATTGCACCCTGTATTGTTCTACGGCTGGGCCACGGCTGAGCTACGGCTTAGCCGTAGGGCAATCCACGGCTTAGCCGTGCCCTAGCCGTAGAGGAAAACTGGGTTTTTCTCCTCTCTGGATAGTGAGCCGTAGGTGTTGTACGGCTTAGCCGTACCTGCACGAATTCAGAAATCTGAAACATGTACAGAATGTCTGAAAACTCATCCAATTTACAATCATCAAAGGGGAGTAGATAAGTATTGAATTAATGAGTAGCAAATGGGCTGTAAATACATATTTCTACATCAATTCATGTAAAGCTATCCAATTCAAATGCGTATCAACATGGGTTCTCACAAGCTAGGTTTATACTTGCCTCAATTTGGAAATCAATTGCACAAATGGAGCCCTCAAGTCCAAACACAACCTAACACAAGCAAAACCACATGCATGCATGAGAGATGGAGAGAAATCCACAACACACAGACACACCATGCAAAGAAGCAAGAAGGAGAAGAGATAGAGAAAGGAGATGAGAAGAATGGAAGACTTCCACTCACCTCAATTGCACATGCAAGACCCACAAGTTTGATCGATGGAGAGAATCAAGTGAAGGAGGGAGAATTCCACGTGCACAGTGAAGTTGAGAGAAAACGAGAGAGAACAAGAGAGAGAACGTGGGTGTTGGTGAATTGGGTGAGAGCTTATATAAGTAATGGGTTGATCAAATTCCAAGAAGGGCCAAGTCATAAGTCTATTTTCAGTTTGAGTCAAATCAAGGTCCAATCGAAACACACGACGTCGGTTGCAAATGACGTAGTTACGAAAGTTAACGAGCTCAACGAAAGACACGTGTTGACCTCAAGATGATGCAAAAATGACCATGTCTAAGAAAAGCTAAAATTACGAAAAAGGGCTTGGTCTACTTAATCCAGGTCAAACTCAACCCAACTACCTATCCATGACCCGTAACAAAAACCAAAACACAACAAAACACGATTAGCAACAAAAACAAGATTAACTAACCGCTAAACGGGGTCAAGCTGGGTCGGAATGTTACATCCTCCCCTACTTGAGAATCATTCCGTCCTCGGAATGAACACTAACTCACTCATACCTGGGAAAACAAACCGGGATACTGACGTGCCATCTGCTCTTCTAACTCCCAAGTAGCCTCATCGGGACTGTGATGCTCCCAAAGCACTTTGACCCATCGAATCGTTCTGGTACGGAGTATCTGCTCTCGGGTTCCCACGATACGGAGCGGTCGCTCAACGTATGCAGCACTCGGCTGAATCTGAATCTCGTCATAGCGAATGACATGGGAGGGATCATGAACATATTTCCGAAGCATCGAAACGTGGAAAACGTTGTGCACTCCTGCAAACATCTCGGGAAGCTCTAATCGATAGGCTAAATCACCAATCCGACTCTTGATCTCGAACGGTCCGACATAGCGTGGAGCTAACTTGCCTTTCTGGCCGAAACGGATCGTACCTTTCATCGGTGAGACCTTCAGAAAAACCCACTCGCCAACCTGAAACTCTAAGGGTCGTCTGCGGGTGTCTGCATAACTCTTCTGTCTTGACCGAGCAACTTTCAAGTTCTCAATGGCTTTCTGTACCTTCTCCGTAGTCTCGGCAATGATCGTCGGTCCGTGAAAACTTCGAGTTCCAACTTCTTCCCAACAAACCGGACTTCTACACTTCTTCCCGTACAGTGCTTCATATGGTGCCATCCCAATGCTCTCGTGGAAACTGTTGTTGTAGGCGAACTCGCACAACGATAGATGAAGATCCCATTCCTTCTCGTAGTTCAACACACTGGCTCGCAACATATCCTCCAAAGTCTGAATCGTCCGCTCTGATTGTCCATCTGTCTGTGGGTGGTATGCCGTGCTGAAACTCAACTTCGTACCCAAAGCCTCTTGGAATGCTCTCCAGAAAGAGGAAACAAAACGGCTGTCACGATCGGATACAATCGACACGGGGGTACCATGGAGCCTGACGATCTCATCCACGAACTTCCTAGCCATCTCTGAAAATGTCATACCCTTCCGGAAAGGAATGAAATGGGCTGACTTCGTCAATCGATCTACGATCACCCAAATAGCGTTGTTCTTCCTGCTCGTCGGCGGTAATCCGGAAACGAAGTCCATGGTGATGTTTTCCCACTTCCACTGCGGTATGTGCAAAGGATGCAACGAGCCTGGCGGTCTCTGATGATCTGCCTTCACCTTCTGGCATGTCAAACAGCGAGCAACAAATCCTGCTACTTCTCTCTTCATGTTGTTCCACCAGAAGCGATCCTTGAGATTCCGAAACATCTTGGTGCTGCCTGGATGCATCGTATAGCGAGCGTAATGCGCTTCGTTCATCAGCTTCTCCTTGAACTCATCAACTGCTGGCACGCACAACCTACTCCGAAAGTAGAGTACACCATCCTCGAGTCTGAAATCGGGTCTGTCTCCAATGTGGTCTCGAATGCGCTTCAAAGTTAGATCCTCAAACTGCCTGTCCTTAATCTGCTGAATCATCTCAGGCTGAAACACTAGCGTACTAGCCAACATCACGCACTCATCCACTAGTTTAACCTCAACAGGGAGACCACGAAACTCTAAGAGGAAACTGCTCAATAGCTGCACTGACTCTGCTTTCATGCTGAGCGCATCTGCCACCACATTCCCCTTGCCTGGCTGATATTTGATCGGAAAATCATAATCCTTAATAAGCTCAAGCCATCTCCGCTGTCTCATGTTCAGCTCCTGCTGTGTGAATAAATACTGTAAACTGTGGTGGTCAGAACGAACCTCAAACTGCACACCGTATAGATAATGTCTCCACAGCTTCAACGCAAACACGATGGCTGCCAATTCTAAATCATGGGTGGCGTAATTCTTCTCATGATCTCGCAACTGTCTCGATCCATACGCAATCACCTTCCCATGCTGCATCAACACACAACCTAGACCAACTCGAGAAGCATCTGAATAAACCACGAATCCTTCACAACCATCTGGCAAGGCTAACACTGGGACTGTAGTCAACTTCTCTTTCAAAGTCTGAAAACTGGCTTCACACTCCTCAATCCAATCAAATGGTACGTTCTTCCTGGTCAACTTCGTCAAAGGAGAAGAGATCTTAGCAAAGTCCTGGACAAATCGGCGATAGTAACCTGCTAGACCAAGGAAACTGCGAATCTCTGACACTGTCTTGGGGCTAGGCCAATTCACCACTGCCTCTACTTTAGATGGATCAACTGCCAATCCCTCTCGTGAAATGATATGACCTAAAAATGCCACCTACTCAAGCCAAAAATCACACTTCGACAATTTAGCAAACAATCGATGTTCTCTCAACAACGATAAGGCTTTTCTCAAATGCTCCCTATGCTCCTCTGCTGACTTAGAATATATCAGTATATCATCAATAAACACAACTACGAATTGGTCCAAGAAAGGAGCAAAGATCTGATTCATCAATGCCATAAACGCTGCAGGTGCGTTGGTTAGTCCAAAAGGCATCACGAGGAATTCATAGTGACCATAACGAGTCCTGAAGGCAGTCTTAGGAATGTCATCTTCTTTGACTCTCAACTGGTGATATCCAGACCTCAAATCAATCTTCGAAAAGTATGCTGCGCCCTGAAGTTGGTCAAACAACTCATCGATCCTGGGTAAGGGGTACTTGTTCTTGATCGTCACTTTGTTCAGCTGGCGGTAATCTATGCACATCCGAAAAGTACCATCCTTCTTCTTGACAAACAAGACTGGTGCTCCCCAAGGTGAAACGCTCGGGCGAATGAAACCCTTGTCCAAAAGCTCCTGCAATTGTTTCTTCAATTCTGACAACTCTGCTGGGGCCATGCGATACGGAGCCTTGCTGATCGGTGCCGTGCCGGGAACAAGCTCAATGGCGAACTCCACATCTCGAACGGGGGTAAGTCTGGCACATCGTCTGGAAAGACATCTGGAAAGTCACAGACCACCTGAATCTCACCTAGCTGCTTCGGCTCCTTCTTCGCTGAGATAAAGGCAATGAAGCCTTCGCACCCTCGGCGGATCAAGCGATCTGCCTTACACGCCGAAATCACACGTCTGGGGCATCTCTGCTGACTGCCCTCGAAACGGAAGCCCTTGCCTAAATCGAAGAAGATCGTCCTGTTGTAACAGTTAACACAGGCACGATATCGAGCGAGCCAATCCATACCAAGGATCACGTCGAAGTCCAGCATCGACAACAGGATCAAATCAACAGGTAACTGATGACCTGCAATCTGCACGTCGCAATGGGGGTAGTACATACTACACTCCACTCGCTTGCCAACTGGGGTGGATACAACCAACACATATGGCAACGGCTTAGACGGCTGAGGTAACCGCTCGGCAAAATGAGGTGCTACATAAGACCGTGTAGACCCCGAATCGAACAAAGCTAAAGCTTCGACGCGCGAAATCAAAACAGTACCTTCAACCACCTGTGGATCCTCGGCACTCTCGTGGGTAGCAGCGTAAGCACGGGCTGTCTGGCGAGGCTGTCTCGAACCTGGACGAGCTGACTGTGGCTTGCTCGGAGCTGTAGGTGCACTGGGTCTGCTAGGAACTGCACCGGAAGTAGGGCCAGATGGAGCTACACCGGAGGCTCTATGTCGAGGACAATTGGCGATCATGTGCTCCCTCGAACCACAAATAAAACACGCACCGGCCTTCCTCCAACACGCATCAGTCGCATGGTTCTTGCCACAATACCCACACGTCACTCCAGAAGAACTAGAAGTACTCTGCTGGCCTTTGGTCTTCTTCTGTACTTGTCCTCGTGCACTGAAGGGCGGCTGTCTCTTAGGCTCAACGGCTCTAGCAGCTTGGTGGATGGCCTCAGCGGAATAGGCTCTGTCCACTGCATCGTCAAACGTAGCCGGACGCTGAAACGCAGTCACGTGATGCATGTACCGGGGATGCAAACCTTCGACAAACCTGTTCACCTTCCTTTCCTCGGTGCTGATCATGTCCGGAGCAAAAAGCGACAACTGCATAAACTTGTTCACATATTCTGCTACTGTCATCTGCTGCTGACGGAGAGCTAAGAACTCAACCTCCTTGGCTCGAAACACATGAGCCGGGATGAACTTCCTCCTGAACTGTTGCTTGAACATCTCCCACACTGTCGCGCTAGGAATGTCTCTGTACGAATCTTTCACGCTCTTCCACCAAGTCTTTGCGACATCTCTAAACATGGAAGTTGCTAGCCCGACCTTCTGTCGGTTCGTGCACACAACGGTCTCAAAGACATCCTCTGTCTGTTCTAACCACTGTTCTGCCTTCAATGGCTCTTCTGTTCCGTAGAACTCAATAGCTCCTCGCTTGCGAAACTTCCCGTAGAGGGCATTCGGGTCACTCTCTCGAGGTTGCAAAATCACCTGCTGATCTACATGTGACGGAGCTGGGGCTTGGCTTTGTCGATCTAACATGGTCGTCACTTGGGCTTGCAAGTTCTGCATTGATTGCGATTGTGCCTGAAGGAACTGGAGTAACATGAGATTGCGTTCATCTGTGTTCGGTGTCTGCGGTGACGGTGCAGATCCGCTCTCGTTATTGCCGGCATTCTGCTGCGAACCCGAACCTGATGCCATCCTGTAAAATGGAAAGAGTCAGACACAAACACAAAACAATTGCGCCCAACAAACCCCAGAATCTAGAAAGATCACAAAGAAAATCGTATCCTCACCACGATCCTACATGCCTACATGCTTATCATCTAGAACAAGGAATGAGCAAGGAATGCTCTGATACCATACAATACGTATGTCACAACCCGAGCCCAGGGTTCGGGGGTTAGCAAAAGCCAAACCTAATGACACACGTACTCCCGTGCATGCACACGTAGACCGAGTCTAAATGCACACGCACAAGGGAACATTCACACGTGCCAAGCAAGTACGCGGAAGCTGTAAATATCAGAAACATAAAACTAATAATGCAAGAAGAGGATACAAGAAAGGACTGACATAATTACATATGAAAGTTTTACAAAACGAACAAAAGAATATATACAATAATGACATGTCATGACATATACAAGTCTGAGAATCCCCAAAACATGACTCCAACATGATGCATGCCATGTACGCTCTCCCGTGGAGTGATCACATCCACTCCTCTAGGCCTGATGGGGCCCCGGGGGTCTCATCTGGAGCCTGGCCGACCGGCGAGGGTTCGGCAGGGGGATCTGGGCCTGCAACACCAAAAACAACTGTGAATACGAAGATTCAGCAAAGTATAAACCATAGCAAGTTAACACACGCTGTGTCTAATAGAATAAAGAACATCATGTTATTAAAGAAGGCATTTTCGTATACTAGGCTATCATGCAAGAAAGAAATATGCTGCGTGAATCAAGGATAACATGCTGTGTACATGACTAGTGGCTACTACATTACCATATGCTCCCAAAAGAGGGATCTTGTAACATGCAAAGAACACCATTGTCCGGGCCAGGGTACAATGGGTCTCGGTTTCCTGGGGTCCGGTTCCCCAAGACAAAATCCATACTGCAGCAGGCCATATAAACTATACCGAATTCACCCCGTCGGGATCCTAAGGCTGAGGCTAAGTAGTGCCTGACCATACGGAGTCAATCATGAAAATCCTGAGTAGATCGTGACAACTTATCATACGTGCAGATCCGTGAATGAACACATCATACATGCATACTCAGGGTAAATAAATCACAATGTGAAAGTAACGAAACATACGTAATCATGTTAGAGAGTTGAGATCAAGGATCGAATGCAATATGTTATGCAACAAATCATGTGAATCGAATCATCTTAAGTTTACAAACCAATTCTAATCTAATTATCCGGTGTTTCTAACCGTGCATGATGATGTAGTTTTAAGTTATTCGATACACCGTTGTCTAGTGTTGCCTTGAATCGGGCGGTGCACGAAGTCCCTTAAACCAACACCCATGGGGAGGTGCTTAACATCCGGATAACGAACATGAATGATTCGCAGCCCTCGAGATCATTCACGCGTCGTATCACATTCCGTTGGGCAAGTCTAGGTGCTCTACATTCTATCATGAAGGTCATATAGGTCTTATCTTTACACCTAGCCTTATTCTTCATGTGTGGTTACGGCTTAGCCGTGTGTGTGCTACGGCTTAGCCGTGTGTGGTCTACGGCTTAGCCGTGGCTGAACCGTAGAAGGTCTGTCATTTGCTGACTCTCAGTTATTCCAGAAATTGCACCCTGTATTGTTCTACGGCTGGGCCACGGCTGAGCTACGGCTTAGCCGTAGGGCAATCCACGGCTTAGCCGTGCCCTAGCCGTAGAGGAAAACTGGGTTTTTCTCCTCTCTGGATAGTGAGCCGTAGGTGTTGTACGGCTTAGCCGTACCTGCACGAATTCAGAAATCTGAAACATGTACAGAATGTCTGAAAACTCATCCAATTTACAATCATCAAAGGGGAGTAGATAAGTATTGAATTAATGAGTAGCAAATGGGCTGTAAATACATATTTCTACATCAATTCATGTAAAGCTATCCAATTCAAATGCGTATCAACATGGGTTCTCACAAGCTAGGTTTATACTTGCCTCAATTTGGAAATCAATTGCACAAATGGAGCCCTCAAGTCCAAACACAACCTAACACAAGCAAAACCACATGCATGCATGAGAGATGGAGAGAAATCCACAACACACAGACACACCATGCAAAGAAGCAAGAAGGAGAAGAGATAGAGAAAGGAGATGAGAAGAATGGAAGACTTCCACTCACCTCAATTGCACATGCAAGACCCACAAGTTTGATCGATGGAGAGAATCAAGTGAAGGAGGGAGAATTCCACGTGCACAGTGAAGTTGAGAGAAAACGAGAGAGAACAAGAGAGAGAACGTGGGTGTTGGTGAATTGGGTGAGAGCTTATATAAGTAATGGGTTGATCAAATTCCAAGAAGGGCCAAGTCATAAGTCTATTTTCAGTTTGAGTCAAATCAAGGTCCAATCGAAACACACGACGTCGGTTGCAAATGACGTAGTTACGAAAGTTAACGAGCTCAACGAAAGACACGTGTTGACCTCAAGATGATGCAAAAATGACCATGTCTAAGAAAAGCTAAAATTACGAAAAAGGGCTTGGTCTACTTAATCCAGGTCAAACTCAACCCAACTACCTATCCATGACCCGTAACAAAAACCAAAACACAACAAAACACGATTAGCAACAAAAACAAGATTAACTAACCGCTAAACGGGGTCAAGCTGGGTCGGAATGTTACATCCTCCCCTACTTGAGAATCATTCCGTCCTCGGAATGAACACTAACTCACTCATACCTGGGAAAACAAACCGGGATACTGACGTGCCATCTGCTCTTCTAACTCCCAAGTAGCCTCATCGGGACTGTGATGCTCCCAAAGCACTTTGACCCATCGAATCGTTCTGGTACGGAGTATCTGCTCTCGGGTTCCCACGATACGGAGCGGTCGCTCAACGTATGCAGCACTCGGCTGAATCTGAATCTCGTCATAGCGAATGACATGGGAGGGATCATGAACATATTTCCGAAGCATCGAAACGTGGAAAACGTTGTGCACTCCTGCAAACATCTCGGGAAGCTCTAATCGATAGGCTAAATCACCAATCCGACTCTTGATCTCGAACGGTCCGACATAGCGTGGAGCTAACTTGCCTTTCTGGCCGAAACGGATCGTACCTTTCATCGGTGAGACCTTCAGAAAAACCCACTCGCCAACCTGAAACTCTAAGGGTCGTCTGCGGGTGTCTGCATAACTCTTCTGTCTTGACCGAGCAACTTTCAAGTTCTCAATGGCTTTCTGTACCTTCTCCGTAGTCTCGGCAATGATCGTCGGTCCGTGAAAACTTCGAGTTCCAACTTCTTCCCAACAAACCGGACTTCTACACTTCTTCCCGTACAGTGCTTCATATGGTGCCATCCCAATGCTCTCGTGGAAACTGTTGTTGTAGGCGAACTCGCACAACGATAGATGAAGATCCCATTCCTTCTCGTAGTTCAACACACTGGCTCGCAACATATCCTCCAAAGTCTGAATCGTCCGCTCTGATTGTCCATCTGTCTGTGGGTGGTATGCCGTGCTGAAACTCAACTTCGTACCCAAAGCCTCTTGGAATGCTCTCCAGAAAGAGGAAACAAAACGGCTGTCACGATCGGATACAATCGACACGGGGGTACCATGGAGCCTGACGATCTCATCCACGAACTTCCTAGCCATCTCTGAAAATGTCATACCCTTCCGGAAAGGAATGAAATGGGCTGACTTCGTCAATCGATCTACGATCACCCAAATAGCGTTGTTCTTCCTGCTCGTCGGCGGTAATCCGGAAACGAAGTCCATGGTGATGTTTTCCCACTTCCACTGCGGTATGTGCAAAGGATGCAACGAGCCTGGCGGTCTCTGATGATCTGCCTTCACCTTCTGGCATGTCAAACAGCGAGCAACAAATCCTGCTACTTCTCTCTTCATGTTGTTCCACCAGAAGCGATCCTTGAGATTCCGAAACATCTTGGTGCTGCCTGGATGCATCGTATAGCGAGCGTAATGCGCTTCGTTCATCAGCTTCTCCTTGAACTCATCAACTGCTGGCACGCACAACCTACTCCGAAAGTAGAGTACACCATCCTCGAGTCTGAAATCGGGTCTGTCTCCAATGTGGTCTCGAATGCGCTTCAAAGTTAGATCCTCAAACTGCCTGTCCTTAATCTGCTGAATCATCTCAGGCTGAAACACTAGCGTACTAGCCAACATCACGCACTCATCCACTAGTTTAACCTCAACAGGGAGACCACGAAACTCTAAGAGGAAACTGCTCAATAGCTGCACTGACTCTGCTTTCATGCTGAGCGCATCTGCCACCACATTCCCCTTGCCTGGCTGATATTTGATCGGAAAATCATAATCCTTAATAAGCTCAAGCCATCTCCGCTGTCTCATGTTCAGCTCCTGCTGTGTGAATAAATACTGTAAACTGTGGTGGTCAGAACGAACCTCAAACTGCACACCGTATAGATAATGTCTCCACAGCTTCAACGCAAACACGATGGCTGCCAATTCTAAATCATGGGTGGCGTAATTCTTCTCATGATCTCGCAACTGTCTCGATCCATACGCAATCACCTTCCCATGCTGCATCAACACACAACCTAGACCAACTCGAGAAGCATCTGAATAAACCACGAATCCTTCACAACCATCTGGCAAGGCTAACACTGGGACTGTAGTCAACTTCTCTTTCAAAGTCTGAAAACTGGCTTCACACTCCTCAATCCAATCAAATGGTACGTTCTTCCTGGTCAACTTCGTCAAAGGAGAAGAGATCTTAGCAAAGTCCTGGACAAATCGGCGATAGTAACCTGCTAGACCAAGGAAACTGCGAATCTCTGACACTGTCTTGGGGCTAGGCCAATTCACCACTGCCTCTACTTTAGATGGATCAACTGCCAATCCCTCTCGTGAAATGATATGACCTAAAAATGCCACCTACTCAAGCCAAAAATCACACTTCGACAATTTAGCAAACAATCGATGTTCTCTCAACAACGATAAGGCTTTTCTCAAATGCTCCCTATGCTCCTCTGCTGACTTAGAATATATCAGTATATCATCAATAAACACAACTACGAATTGGTCCAAGAAAGGAGCAAAGATCTGATTCATCAATGCCATAAACGCTGCAGGTGCGTTGGTTAGTCCAAAAGGCATCACGAGGAATTCATAGTGACCATAACGAGTCCTGAAGGCAGTCTTAGGAATGTCATCTTCTTTGACTCTCAACTGGTGATATCCAGACCTCAAATCAATCTTCGAAAAGTATGCTGCGCCCTGAAGTTGGTCAAACAACTCATCGATCCTGGGTAAGGGGTACTTGTTCTTGATCGTCACTTTGTTCAGCTGGCGGTAATCTATGCACATCCGAAAAGTACCATCCTTCTTCTTGACAAACAAGACTGGTGCTCCCCAAGGTGAAACGCTCGGGCGAATGAAACCCTTATCCAAAAGCTCCTGCAATTGTTTCTTCAATTCTGACAACTCTGCTGGGGCCATGCGATACGGAGCCTTGCTGATCGGTGCCGTGCCGGGAACAAGCTCAATGGCGAACTCCACATCTCGAACGGGGGTAAGTCTGGCACATCGTCTGGAAAGACATCTGGAAAGTCACAGACCACCTGAATCTCACCTAGCTGCTTCGGCTCCTTCTTCGCTGAGATAAAGGCAATGAAGCCTTCGCACCCTCGGCGGATCAAGCGATCTGCCTTACACGCCGAAATCACACGTCTGGGGCATCTCTGCTGACTGCCCTCGAAACGGAAGCCCTTGCCTAAATCGAAGAAGATCGTCCTGTTGTAACAGTTAACACAGGCACGATATCGAGCGAGCCAATCCATACCAAGGATCACGTCGAAGTCCAGCATCGACAACAGGATCAAATCAACAGGTAACTGATGACCTGCAATCTGCACGTCGCAATGGGGGTAGTACATACTACACTCCACTCGCTTGCCAACTGGGGTGGATACAACCAACACATATGGCAACGGCTTAGACGGCTGAGGTAACCGCTCGGCAAAATGAGGTGCTACATAAGACCGTGTAGACCCCGAATCGAACAAAGCTAAAGCTTCGACGCGCGAAATCAAAACAGTACCTTCAACCACCTGTGGATCCTCGGCACTCTCGTGGGTAGCAGCGTAAGCACGGGCTGTCTGGCGAGGCTGTCTCGAACCTGGACGAGCTGACTGTGGCTTGCTCGGAGCTGTAGGTGCACTGGGTCTGCTAGGAACTGCACCGGAAGTAGGGCCAGATGGAGCTACACCGGAGGCTCTATGTCGAGGACAATTGGCGATCATGTGCTCCCTCGAACCACAAATAAAACACGCACCGGCCTTCCTCCAACACGCATCAGTCGCATGGTTCTTGCCACAATACCCACACGTCACTCCAGAAGAACTAGAAGTACTCTGCTGGCCTTTGGTCTTCTTCTGTACTTGTCCTCGTGCACTGAAGGGCGGCTGTCTCTTAGGCTCAACGGCTCTAGCAGCTTGGTGGATGGCCTCAGCGGAATAGGCTCTGTCCACTGCATCGTCAAACGTAGCCGGACGCTGAAACGCAGTCACGTGATGCATGTACCGGGGATGCAAACCTTCGACAAACCTGTTCACCTTCCTTTCCTCGGTGCTGATCATGTCCGGAGCAAAAAGCGACAACTGCATAAACTTGTTCACATATTCTGCTACTGTCATCTGCTGCTGACGGAGAGCTAAGAACTCAACCTCCTTGGCTCGAAACACATGAGCCGGGATGAACTTCCTCCTGAACTGTTGCTTGAACATCTCCCACACTGTCGCGCTAGGAATGTCTCTGTACGAATCTTTCACGCTCTTCCACCAAGTCTTTGCGACATCTCTAAACATGGAAGTTGCTAGCCCGACCTTCTGTCGGTTCGTGCACACAACGGTCTCAAAGACATCCTCTGTCTGTTCTAACCACTGTTCTGCCTTCAATGGCTCTTCTGTTCCGTAGAACTCAATAGCTCCTCGCTTGCGAAACTTCCCGTAGAGGGCATTCGGGTCACTCTCTCGAGGTTGCAAAATCACCTGCTGATCTACATGTGACGGAGCTGGGGCTTGGCTTTGTCGATCTAACATGGTCGTCACTTGGGCTTGCAAGTTCTGCATTGATTGCGATTGTGCCTGAAGGAACTGGAGTAACATGAGAATGCGTTCATCTGTGTTCGGTGTCTGCGGTGACGGTGCAGATCCGCTCTCGTTATTGCCGGCATTCTGCTGCGAACCCGAACCTGATGCCATCCTGTAAAATGGAAAGAGTCAGACACAAACACAAAACAATTGCGCCCAACAAACCCCAGAATCTAGAAAGATCACAAAGAAAATCGTATCCTCACCACGATCCTACATGCCTACATGCTTATCATCTAGAACAAGGAATGAGCAAGGAATGCTCTGATACCATACAATACGTATGTCACAACCCGAGCCCAGGGTTCGGGGGTTAGCAAAAGCCAAACCTAATGACACACGTACTCCCGTGCATGCACACGTAGACCGAGTCTAAATGCACACGCACAAGGGAACATTCACACGTGCCAAGCAAGTACGCGGAAGCTGTAAATATCAGAAACATAAAACTAATAATGCAAGAAGAGGATACAAGAAAGGACTGACATAATTACATATGAAAGTTTTACAAAACGAACAAAAGAATATATACAATAATGACATGTCATGACATATACAAGTCTGAGAATCCCCAAAACATGACTCCAACATGATGCATGCCATGTACGCTCTCCCGTGGAGTGATCACATCCACTCCTCTAGGCCTGATGGGGCCCCGGGGGTCTCATCTGGAGCCTGGCCGACCGGCGAGGGTTCGGCAGGGGGATCTGGGCCTGCAACACCAAAAACAACTGTGAATACGAAGATTCAGCAAAGTATAAACCATAGCAAGTTAACACACGCTGTGTCTAATAGAATAAAGAACATCATGTTATTAAAGAAGGCATTTTCGTATACTAGGCTATCATGCAAGAAAGAAATATGCTGCGTGAATCAAGGATAACATGCTGTGTACATGACTAGTGGCTACTACATTACCATATGCTCCCAAAAGAGGGATCTTGTAACATGCAAAGAACACCATTGTCCGGGCCAGGGTACAATGGGTCTCGGTTTCCTGGGGTCCGGTTCCCCAAGACAAAATCCATACTGCAGCAGGCCATATAAACTATACCGAATTCACCCCGTCGGGATCCTAAGGCTGAGGCTAAGTAGTGCCTGACCATACGGAGTCAATCATGAAAATCCTGAGTAGATCGTGACAACTTATCATACGTGCAGATCCGTGAATGAACACATCATACATGCATACTCAGGGTAAATAAATCACAATGTGAAAGTAACGAAACATACGTAATCATGTTAGAGAGTTGAGATCAAGGATCGAATGCAATATGTTATGCAACAAATCATGTGAATCGAATCATCTTAAGTTTACAAACCAATTCTAATCTAATTATCCGGTGTTTCTAACCGTGCATGATGATGTAGTTTTAAGTTATTCGATACACCGTTGTCTAGTGTTGCCTTGAATCGGGCGGTGCACGAAGTCCCTTAAACCAACACCCATGGGGAGGTGCTTAACATCCGGATAACGAACATGAATGATTCGCAGCCCTCGAGATCATTCACGCGTCGTATCACATTCCGTTGGGCAAGTCTAGGTGCTCTACATTCTATCATGAAGGTCATATAGGTCTTATCTTTACACCTAGCCTTATTCTTCATGTGTGGTTACGGCTTAGCCGTGTGTGTGCTACGGCTTAGCCGTGTGTGGTCTACGGCTTAGCCGTGGCTGAACCGTAGAAGGTCTGTCATTTGCTGACTCTCAGTTATTCCAGAAATTGCACCCTGTATTGTTCTACGGCTGGGCCACGGCTGAGCTACGGCTTAGCCGTAGGGCAATCCACGGCTTAGCCGTGCCCTAGCCGTAGAGGAAAACTGGGTTTTTCTCCTCTCTGGATAGTGAGCCGTAGGTGTTGTACGGCTTAGCCGTACCTGCACGAATTCAGAAATCTGAAACATGTACAGAATGTCTGAAAACTCATCCAATTTACAATCATCAAAGGGGAGTAGATAAGTATTGAATTAATGAGTAGCAAATGGGCTGTAAATACATATTTCTACATCAATTCATGTAAAGCTATCCAATTCAAATGCGTATCAACATGGGTTCTCACAAGCTAGGTTTATACTTGCCTCAATTTGGAAATCAATTGCACAAATGGAGCCCTCAAGTCCAAACACAACCTAACACAAGCAAAACCACATGCATGCATGAGAGATGGAGAGAAATCCACAACACACAGACACACCATGCAAAGAAGCAAGAAGGAGAAGAGATAGAGAAAGGAGATGAGAAGAATGGAAGACTTCCACTCACCTCAATTGCACATGCAAGACCCACAAGTTTGATCGATGGAGAGAATCAAGTGAAGGAGGGAGAATTCCACGTGCACAGTGAAGTTGAGAGAAAACGAGAGAGAACAAGAGAGAGAACGTGGGTGTTGGTGAATTGGGTGAGAGCTTATATAAGTAATGGGTTGATCAAATTCCAAGAAGGGCCAAGTCATAAGTCTATTTTCAGTTTGAGTCAAATCAAGGTCCAATCGAAACACACGACGTCGGTTGCAAATGACGTAGTTACGAAAGTTAACGAGCTCAACGAAAGACACGTGTTGACCTCAAGATGATGCAAAAATGACCATGTCTAAGAAAAGCTAAAATTACGAAAAAGGGCTTGGTCTACTTAATCCAGGTCAAACTCAACCCAACTACCTATCCATGACCCGTAACAAAAACCAAAACACAACAAAACACGATTAGCAACAAAAACAAGATTAACTAACCGCTAAACGGGGTCAAGCTGGGTCGGAATGTTACATCCTCCCCTACTTGAGAATCATTCCGTCCTCGGAATGAACACTAACTCACTCATACCTGGGAAAACAAACCGGGATACTGACGTGCCATCTGCTCTTCTAACTCCCAAGTAGCCTCATCGGGACTGTGATGCTCCCAAAGCACTTTGACCCATCGAATCGTTCTGGTACGGAGTATCTGCTCTCGGGTTCCCACGATACGGAGCGGTCGCTCAACGTATGCAGCACTCGGCTGAATCTGAATCTCGTCATAGCGAATGACATGGGAGGGATCATGAACATATTTCCGAAGCATCGAAACGTGGAAAACGTTGTGCACTCCTGCAAACATCTCGGGAAGCTCTAATCGATAGGCTAAATCACCAATCCGACTCTTGATCTCGAACGGTCCGACATAGCGTGGAGCTAACTTGCCTTTCTGGCCGAAACGGATCGTACCTTTCATCAGTGAGACCTTCAGAAAAACCCACTCGCCAACCTGAAACTCTAAGGGTCGTCTGCGGGTGTCTGCATAACTCTTCTGTCTTGACCGAGCAACTTTCAAGTTCTCAATGGCTTTCTGTACCTTCTCCGTAGTCTCGGCAATGATCGTCGGTCCGTGAAAACTTCGAGTTCCAACTTCTTCCCAACAAACCGGACTTCTACACTTCTTCCCGTACAGTGCTTCATATGGTGCCATCCCAATGCTCTCGTGGAAACTGTTGTTGTAGGCGAACTCGCACAACGATAGATGAAGATCCCATTCCTTCTCGTAGTTCAACACACTGGCTCGCAACATATCCTCCAAAGTCTGAATCGTCCGCTCTGATTGTCCATCTGTCTGTGGGTGGTATGCCGTGCTGAAACTCAACTTCGTACCCAAAGCCTCTTGGAATGCTCTCCAGAAAGAGGAAACAAAACGGCTGTCACGATCGGATACAATCGACACGGGGGTACCATGGAGCCTGACGATCTCATCCACGAACTTCCTAGCCATCTCTGAAAATGTCATACCCTTCCGGAAAGGAATGAAATGGGCTGACTTCGTCAATCGATCTACGATCACCCAAATAGCGTTGTTCTTCCTGCTCGTCGGCGGTAATCCGGAAACGAAGTCCATGGTGATGTTTTCCCACTTCCACTGCGGTATGTGCAAAGGATGCAACGAGCCTGGCGGTCTCTGATGATCTGCCTTCACCTTCTGGCATGTCAAACAGCGAGCAACAAATCCTGCTACTTCTCTCTTCATGTTGTTCCACCAGAAGCGATCCTTGAGATTCCGAAACATCTTGGTGCTGCCTGGATGCATCGTATAGCGAGCGTAATGCGCTTCGTTCATCAGCTTCTCCTTGAACTCATCAACTGCTGGCACGCACAACCTACTCCGAAAGTAGAGTACACCATCCTCGAGTCTGAAATCGGGTCTGTCTCCAATGTGGTCTCGAATGCGCTTCAAAGTTAGATCCTCAAACTGCCTGTCCTTAATCTGCTGAATCATCTCAGGCTGAAACACTAGCGTACTAGCCAACATCACGCACTCATCCACTAGTTTAACCTCAACAGGGAGACCACGAAACTCTAAGAGGAAACTGCTCAATAGCTGCACTGACTCTGCTTTCATGCTGAGCGCATCTGCCACCACATTCCCCTTGCCTGGCTGATATTTGATCGGAAAATCATAATCCTTAATAAGCTCAAGCCATCTCCGCTGTCTCATGTTCAGCTCCTGCTGTGTGAATAAATACTGTAAACTGTGGTGGTCAGAACGAACCTCAAACTGCACACCGTATAGATAATGTCTCCACAGCTTCAACGCAAACACGATGGCTGCCAATTCTAAATCATGGGTGGCGTAATTCTTCTCATGATCTCGCAACTGTCTCGATCCATACGCAATCACCTTCCCATGCTGCATCAACACACAACCTAGACCAACTCGAGAAGCATCTGAATAAACCACGAATCCTTCACAACCATCTGGCAAGGCTAACACTGGGACTGTAGTCAACTTCTCTTTCAAAGTCTGAAAACTGGCTTCACACTCCTCAATCCAATCAAATGGTACGTTCTTCCTGGTCAACTTCGTCAAAGGAGAAGAGATCTTAGCAAAGTCCTGGACAAATCGGCGATAGTAACCTGCTAGACCAAGGAAACTGCGAATCTCTGACACTGTCTTGGGGCTAGGCCAATTCACCACTGCCTCTACTTTAGATGGATCAACTGCCAATCCCTCTCGTGAAATGATATGACCTAAAAATGCCACCTACTCAAGCCAAAAATCACACTTCGACAATTTAGCAAACAATCGATGTTCTCTCAACAACGATAAGGCTTTTCTCAAATGCTCCCTATGCTCCTCTGCTGACTTAGAATATATCAGTATATCATCAATAAACACAACTACGAATTGGTCCAAGAAAGGAGCAAAGATCTGATTCATCAATGCCATAAACGCTGCAGGTGCGTTGGTTAGTCCAAAAGGCATCACGAGGAATTCATAGTGACCATAACGAGTCCTGAAGGCAGTCTTAGGAATGTCATCTTCTTTGACTCTCAACTGGTGATATCCAGACCTCAAATCAATCTTCGAAAAGTATGCTGCGCCCTGAAGTTGGTCAAACAACTCATCGATCCTGGGTAAGGGGTACTTGTTCTTGATCGTCACTTTGTTCAGCTGGCGGTAATCTATGCACATCCGAAAAGTACCATCCTTCTTCTTGACAAACAAGACTGGTGCTCCCCAAGGTGAAACGCTCGGGCGAATGAAACCCTTATCCAAAAGCTCCTGCAATTGTTTCTTCAATTCTGACAACTCTGCTGGGGCCATGCGATACGGAGCCTTGCTGATCGGTGCCGTGCCGGGAACAAGCTCAATGGCGAACTCCACATCTCGAACGGGGGTAAGTCTGGCACATCGTCTGGAAAGACATCTGGAAAGTCACAGACCACCTGAATCTCACCTAGCTGCTTCGGCTCCTTCTTCGCTGAGATAAAGGCAATGAAGCCTTCGCACCCTCGGCGGATCAAGCGATCTGCCTTACACGCCGAAATCACACGTCTGGGGCATCTCTGCTGACTGCCCTCGAAACGGAAGCCCTTGCCTAAATCGAAGAAGATCGTCCTGTTGTAACAGTTAACACAGGCACGATATCGAGCGAGCCAATCCATACCAAGGATCACGTCGAAGTCCAGCATCGACAACAGGATCAAATCAACAGGTAACTGATGACCTGCAATCTGCACGTCGCAATGGGGGTAGTACATACTACACTCCACTCGCTTGCCAACTGGGGTGGATACAACCAACACATATGGCAACGGCTTAGACGGCTGAGGTAACCGCTCGGCAAAATGAGGTGCTACATAAGACCGTGTAGACCCCGAATCGAACAAAGCTAAAGCTTCGACGCGCGAAATCAAAACAGTACCTTCAACCACCTGTGGATCCTCGGCACTCTCGTGGGTAGCAGCGTAAGCACGGGCTGTCTGGCGAGGCTGTCTCGAACCTGGACGAGCTGACTGTGGCTTGCTCGGAGCTGTAGGTGCACTGGGTCTGCTAGGAACTGCACCGGAAGTAGGGCCAGATGGAGCTACACCGGAGGCTCTATGTCGAGGACAATTGGCGATCATGTGCTCCCTCGAACCACAAATAAAACACGCACCGGCCTTCCTCCAACACGCATCAGTCGCATGGTTCTTGCCACAATACCCACACGTCACTCCAGAAGAACTAGAAGTACTCTGCTGGCCTTTGGTCTTCTTCTGTACTTGTCCTCGTGCACTGAAGGGCGGCTGTCTCTTAGGCTCAACGGCTCTAGCAGCTTGGTGGATGGCCTCAGCGGAATAGGCTCTGTCCACTGCATCGTCAAACGTAGCCGGACGCTGAAACGCAGTCACGTGATGCATGTACCGGGGATGCAAACCTTCGACAAACCTGTTCACCTTCCTTTCCTCGGTGCTGATCATGTCCGGAGCAAAAAGCGACAACTGCATAAACTTGTTCACATATTCTGCTACTGTCATCTGCTGCTGACGGAGAGCTAAGAACTCAACCTCCTTGGCTCGAAACACATGAGCCGGGATGAACTTCCTCCTGAACTGTTGCTTGAACATCTCCCACACTGTCGCGCTAGGAATGTCTCTGTACGAATCTTTCACGCTCTTCCACCAAGTCTTTGCGACATCTCTAAACATGGAAGTTGCTAGCCCGACCTTCTGTCGGTTCGTGCACACAACGGTCTCAAAGACATCCTCTGTCTGTTCTAACCACTGTTCTGCCTTCAATGGCTCTTCTGTTCCGTAGAACTCAATAGCTCCTCGCTTGCGAAACTTCCCGTAGAGGGCATTCGGGTCACTCTCTCGAGGTTGCAAAATCACCTGCTGATCTACATGTGACGGAGCTGGGGCTTGGCTTTGTCGATCTAACATGGTCGTCACTTGGGCTTGCAAGTTCTGCATTGATTGCGATTGTGCCTGAAGGAACTGGAGTAACATGAGAATGCGTTCATCTGTGTTCGGTGTCTGCGGTGACGGTGCAGATCCGCTCTCGTTATTGCCGGCATTCTGCTGCGAACCCGAACCTGATGCCATCCTGTAAAATGGAAAGAGTCAGACACAAACACAAAACAATTGCGCCCAACAAACCCCAGAATCTAGAAAGATCACAAAGAAAATCGTATCCTCACCACGATCCTACATGCCTACATGCTTATCATCTAGAACAAGGAATGAGCAAGGAATGCTCTGATACCATACAATACGTATGTCACAACCCGAGCCCAGGGTTCGGGGGTTAGCAAAAGCCAAACCTAATGACACACGTACTCCCGTGCATGCACACGTAGACCGAGTCTAAATGCACACGCACAAGGGAACATTCACACGTGCCAAGCAAGTACGCGGAAGCTGTAAATATCAGAAACATAAAACTAATAATGCAAGAAGAGGATACAAGAAAGGACTGACATAATTACATATGAAAGTTTTACAAAACGAACAAAAGAATATATACAATAATGACATGTCATGACATATACAAGTCTGAGAATCCCCAAAACATGACTCCAACATGATGCATGCCATGTACGCTCTCCCGTGGAGTGATCACATCCACTCCTCTAGGCCTGATGGGGCCCCGGGGGTCTCATCTGGAGCCTGGCCGACCGGCGAGGGTTCGGCAGGGGGATCTGGGCCTGCAACACCAAAAACAACTGTGAATACGAAGATTCAGCAAAGTATAAACCATAGCAAGTTAACACACGCTGTGTCTAATAGAATAAAGAACATCATGTTATTAAAGAAGGCATTTTCGTATACTAGGCTATCATGCAAGAAAGAAATATGCTGCGTGAATCAAGGATAACATGCTGTGTACATGACTAGTGGCTACTACATTACCATATGCTCCCAAAAGAGGGATCTTGTAACATGCAAAGAACACCATTGTCCGGGCCAGGGTACAATGGGTCTCGGTTTCCTGGGGTCCGGTTCCCCAAGACAAAATCCATACTGCAGCAGGCCATATAAACTATACCGAATTCACCCCGTCGGGATCCTAAGGCTGAGGCTAAGTAGTGCCTGACCATACGGAGTCAATCATGAAAATCCTGAGTAGATCGTGACAACTTATCATACGTGCAGATCCGTGAATGAACACATCATACATGCATACTCAGGGTAAATAAATCACAATGTGAAAGTAACGAAACATACGTAATCATGTTAGAGAGTTGAGATCAAGGATCGAATGCAATATGTTATGCAACAAATCATGTGAATCGAATCATCTTAAGTTTACAAACCAATTCTAATCTAATTATCCGGTGTTTCTAACCGTGCATGATGATGTAGTTTTAAGTTATTCGATACACCGTTGTCTAGTGTTGCCTTGAATCGGGCGGTGCACGAAGTCCCTTAAACCAACACCCATGGGGAGGTGCTTAACATCCGGATAACGAACATGAATGATTCGCAGCCCTCGAGATCATTCACGCGTCGTATCACATTCCGTTGGGCAAGTCTAGGTGCTCTACATTCTATCATGAAGGTCATATAGGTCTTATCTTTACACCTAGCCTTATTCTTCATGTGTGGTTACGGCTTAGCCGTGTGTGTGCTACGGCTTAGCCGTGTGTGGTCTACGGCTTAGCCGTGGCTGAACCGTAGAAGGTCTGTCATTTGCTGACTCTCAGTTATTCCAGAAATTGCACCCTGTATTGTTCTACGGCTGGGCCACGGCTGAGCTACGGCTTAGCCGTAGGGCAATCCACGGCTTAGCCGTGCCCTAGCCGTAGAGGAAAACTGGGTTTTTCTCCTCTCTGGATAGTGAGCCGTAGGTGTTGTACGGCTTAGCCGTACCTGCACGAATTCAGAAATCTGAAACATGTACAGAATGTCTGAAAACTCATCCAATTTACAATCATCAAAGGGGAGTAGATAAGTATTGAATTAATGAGTAGCAAATGGGCTGTAAATACATATTTCTACATCAATTCATGTAAAGCTATCCAATTCAAATGCGTATCAACATGGGTTCTCACAAGCTAGGTTTATACTTGCCTCAATTTGGAAATCAATTGCACAAATGGAGCCCTCAAGTCCAAACACAACCTAACACAAGCAAAACCACATGCATGCATGAGAGATGGAGAGAAATCCACAACACACAGACACACCATGCAAAGAAGCAAGAAGGAGAAGAGATAGAGAAAGGAGATGAGAAGAATGGAAGACTTCCACTCACCTCAATTGCACATGCAAGACCCACAAGTTTGATCGATGGAGAGAATCAAGTGAAGGAGGGAGAATTCCACGTGCACAGTGAAGTTGAGAGAAAACGAGAGAGAACAAGAGAGAGAACGTGGGTGTTGGTGAATTGGGTGAGAGCTTATATAAGTAATGGGTTGATCAAATTCCAAGAAGGGCCAAGTCATAAGTCTATTTTCAGTTTGAGTCAAATCAAGGTCCAATCGAAACACACGACGTCGGTTGCAAATGACGTAGTTACGAAAGTTAACGAGCTCAACGAAAGACACGTGTTGACCTCAAGATGATGCAAAAATGACCATGTCTAAGAAAAGCTAAAATTACGAAAAAGGGCTTGGTCTACTTAATCCAGGTCAAACTCAACCCAACTACCTATCCATGACCCGTAACAAAAACCAAAACACAACAAAACACGATTAGCAACAAAAACAAGATTAACTAACCGCTAAACGGGGTCAAGCTGGGTCGGAATGTTACATCCTCCCCTACTTGAGAATCATTCCGTCCTCGGAATGAACACTAACTCACTCATACCTGGGAAAACAAACCGGGATACTGACGTGCCATCTGCTCTTCTAACTCCCAAGTAGCCTCATCGGGACTGTGATGCTCCCAAAGCACTTTGACCCATCGAATCGTTCTGGTACGGAGTATCTGCTCTCGGGTTCCCACGATACGGAGCGGTCGCTCAACGTATGCAGCACTCGGCTGAATCTGAATCTCGTCATAGCGAATGACATGGGAGGGATCATGAACATATTTCCGAAGCATCGAAACGTGGAAAACGTTGTGCACTCCTGCAAACATCTCGGGAAGCTCTAATCGATAGGCTAAATCACCAATCCGACTCTTGATCTCGAACGGTCCGACATAGCGTGGAGCTAACTTGCCTTTCTGGCCGAAACGGATCGTACCTTTCATCGGTGAGACCTTCAGAAAAACCCACTCGCCAACCTGAAACTCTAAGGGTCGTCTGCGGGTGTCTGCATAACTCTTCTGTCTTGACCGAGCAACTTTCAAGTTCTCAATGGCTTTCTGTACCTTCTCCGTAGTCTCGGCAATGATCGTCGGTCCGTGAAAACTTCGAGTTCCAACTTCTTCCCAACAAACCGGACTTCTACACTTCTTCCCGTACAGTGCTTCATATGGTGCCATCCCAATGCTCTCGTGGAAACTGTTGTTGTAGGCGAACTCGCACAACGATAGATGAAGATCCCATTCCTTCTCGTAGTTCAACACACTGGCTCGCAACATATCCTCCAAAGTCTGAATCGTCCGCTCTGATTGTCCATCTGTCTGTGGGTGGTATGCCGTGCTGAAACTCAACTTCGTACCCAAAGCCTCTTGGAATGCTCTCCAGAAAGAGGAAACAAAACGGCTGTCACGATCGGATACAATCGACACGGGGGTACCATGGAGCCTGACGATCTCATCCACGAACTTCCTAGCCATCTCTGAAAATGTCATACCCTTCCGGAAAGGAATGAAATGGGCTGACTTCGTCAATCGATCTACGATCACCCAAATAGCGTTGTTCTTCCTGCTCGTCGGCGGTAATCCGGAAACGAAGTCCATGGTGATGTTTTCCCACTTCCACTGCGGTATGTGCAAAGGATGCAACGAGCCTGGCGGTCTCTGATGATCTGCCTTCACCTTCTGGCATGTCAAACAGCGAGCAACAAATCCTGCTACTTCTCTCTTCATGTTGTTCCACCAGAAGCGATCCTTGAGATTCCGAAACATCTTGGTGCTGCCTGGATGCATCGTATAGCGAGCGTAATGCGCTTCGTTCATCAGCTTCTCCTTGAACTCATCAACTGCTGGCACGCACAACCTACTCCGAAAGTAGAGTACACCATCCTCGAGTCTGAAATCGGGTCTGTCTCCAATGTGGTCTCGAATGCGCTTCAAAGTTAGATCCTCAAACTGCCTGTCCTTAATCTGCTGAATCATCTCAGGCTGAAACACTAGCGTACTAGCCAACATCACGCACTCATCCACTAGTTTAACCTCAACAGGGAGACCACGAAACTCTAAGAGGAAACTGCTCAATAGCTGCACTGACTCTGCTTTCATGCTGAGCGCATCTGCCACCACATTCCCCTTGCCTGGCTGATATTTGATCGGAAAATCATAATCCTTAATAAGCTCAAGCCATCTCCGCTGTCTCATGTTCAGCTCCTGCTGTGTGAATAAATACTGTAAACTGTGGTGGTCAGAACGAACCTCAAACTGCACACCGTATAGATAATGTCTCCACAGCTTCAACGCAAACACGATGGCTGCCAATTCTAAATCATGGGTGGCGTAATTCTTCTCATGATCTCGCAACTGTCTCGATCCATACGCAATCACCTTCCCATGCTGCATCAACACACAACCTAGACCAACTCGAGAAGCATCTGAATAAACCACGAATCCTTCACAACCATCTGGCAAGGCTAACACTGGGACTGTAGTCAACTTCTCTTTCAAAGTCTGAAAACTGGCTTCACACTCCTCAATCCAATCAAATGGTACGTTCTTCCTGGTCAACTTCGTCAAAGGAGAAGAGATCTTAGCAAAGTCCTGGACAAATCGGCGATAGTAACCTGCTAGACCAAGGAAACTGCGAATCTCTGACACTGTCTTGGGGCTAGGCCAATTCACCACTGCCTCTACTTTAGATGGATCAACTGCCAATCCCTCTCGTGAAATGATATGACCTAAAAATGCCACCTACTCAAGCCAAAAATCACACTTCGACAATTTAGCAAACAATCGATGTTCTCTCAACAACGATAAGGCTTTTCTCAAATGCTCCCTATGCTCCTCTGCTGACTTAGAATATATCAGTATATCATCAATAAACACAACTACGAATTGGTCCAAGAAAGGAGCAAAGATCTGATTCATCAATGCCATAAACGCTGCAGGTGCGTTGGTTAGTCCAAAAGGCATCACGAGGAATTCATAGTGACCATAACGAGTCCTGAAGGCAGTCTTAGGAATGTCATCTTCTTTGACTCTCAACTGGTGATATCCAGACCTCAAATCAATCTTCGAAAAGTATGCTGCGCCCTGAAGTTGGTCAAACAACTCATCGATCCTGGGTAAGGGGTACTTGTTCTTGATCGTCACTTTGTTCAGCTGGCGGTAATCTATGCACATCCGAAAAGTACCATCCTTCTTCTTGACAAACAAGACTGGTGCTCCCCAAGGTGAAACGCTCGGGCGAATGAAACCCTTATCCAAAAGCTCCTGCAATTGTTTCTTCAATTCTGACAACTCTGCTGGGGCCATGCGATACGGAGCCTTGCTGATCGGTGCCGTGCCGGGAACAAGCTCAATGGCGAACTCCACATCTCGAACGGGGGTAAGTCTGGCACATCGTCTGGAAAGACATCTGGAAAGTCACAGACCACCTGAATCTCACCTAGCTGCTTCGGCTCCTTCTTCGCTGAGATAAAGGCAATGAAGCCTTCGCACCCTCGGCGGATCAAGCGATCTGCCTTACACGCCGAAATCACACGTCTGGGGCATCTCTGCTGACTGCCCTCGAAACGGAAGCCCTTGCCTAAATCGAAGAAGATCGTCCTGTTGTAACAGTTAACACAGGCACGATATCGAGCGAGCCAATCCATACCAAGGATCACGTCGAAGTCCAGCATCGACAACAGGATCAAATCAACAGGTAACTGATGACCTGCAATCTGCACGTCGCAATGGGGGTAGTACATACTACACTCCACTCGCTTGCCAACTGGGGTGGATACAACCAACACATATGGCAACGGCTTAGACGGCTGAGGTAACCGCTCGGCAAAATGAGGTGCTACATAAGACCGTGTAGACCCCGAATCGAACAAAGCTAAAGCTTCGACGCGCGAAATCAAAACAGTACCTTCAACCACCTGTGGATCCTCGGCACTCTCGTGGGTAGCAGCGTAAGCACGGGCTGTCTGGCGAGGCTGTCTCGAACCTGGACGAGCTGACTGTGGCTTGCTCGGAGCTGTAGGTGCACTGGGTCTGCTAGGAACTGCACCGGAAGTAGGGCCAGATGGAGCTACACCGGAGGCTCTATGTCGAGGACAATTGGCGATCATGTGCTCCCTCGAACCACAAATAAAACACGCACCGGCCTTCCTCCAACACGCATCAGTCGCATGGTTCTTGCCACAATACCCACACGTCACTCCAGAAGAACTAGAAGTACTCTGCTGGCCTTTGGTCTTCTTCTGTACTTGTCCTCGTGCACTGAAGGGCGGCTGTCTCTTAGGCTCAACGGCTCTAGCAGCTTGGTGGATGGCCTCAGCGGAATAGGCTCTGTCCACTGCATCGTCAAACGTAGCCGGACGCTGAAACGCAGTCACGTGATGCATGTACCGGGGATGCAAACCTTCGACAAACCTGTTCACCTTCCTTTCCTCGGTGCTGATCATGTCCGGAGCAAAAAGCGACAACTGCATAAACTTGTTCACATATTCTGCTACTGTCATCTGCTGCTGACGGAGAGCTAAGAACTCAACCTCCTTGGCTCGAAACACATGAGCCGGGATGAACTTCCTCCTGAACTGTTGCTTGAACATCTCCCACACTGTCGCGCTAGGAATGTCTCTGTACGAATCTTTCACGCTCTTCCACCAAGTCTTTGCGACATCTCTAAACATGGAAGTTGCTAGCCCGACCTTCTGTCGGTTCGTGCACACAACGGTCTCAAAGACATCCTCTGTCTGTTCTAACCACTGTTCTGCCTTCAATGGCTCTTCTGTTCCGTAGAACTCAATAGCTCCTCGCTTGCGAAACTTCCCGTAGAGGGCATTCGGGTCACTCTCTCGAGGTTGCAAAATCACCTGCTGATCTACATGTGACGGAGCTGGGGCTTGGCTTTGTCGATCTAACATGGTCGTCACTTGGGCTTGCAAGTTCTGCATTGATTGCGATTGTGCCTGAAGGAACTGGAGTAACATGAGAATGCGTTCATCTGTGTTCGGTGTCTGCGGTGACGGTGCAGATCCGCTCTCGTTATTGCCGGCATTCTGCTGCGAACCCGAACCTGATGCCATCCTGTAAAATGGAAAGAGTCAGACACAAACACAAAACAATTGCGCCCAACAAACCCCAGAATCTAGAAAGATCACAAAGAAAATCGTATCCTCACCACGATCCTACATGCCTACATGCTTATCATCTAGAACAAGGAATGAGCAAGGAATGCTCTGATACCATACAATACGTATGTCACAACCCGAGCCCAGGGTTCGGGGGTTAGCAAAAGCCAAACCTAATGACACACGTACTCCCGTGCATGCACACGTAGACCGAGTCTAAATGCACACGCACAAGGGAACATTCACACGTGCCAAGCAAGTACGCGGAAGCTGTAAATATCAGAAACATAAAACTAATAATGCAAGAAGAGGATACAAGAAAGGACTGACATAATTACATATGAAAGTTTTACAAAACGAACAAAAGAATATATACAATAATGACATGTCATGACATATACAAGTCTGAGAATCCCCAAAACATGACTCCAACATGATGCATGCCATGTACGCTCTCCCGTGGAGTGATCACATCCACTCCTCTAGGCCTGATGGGGCCCCGGGGGTCTCATCTGGAGCCTGGCCGACCGGCGAGGGTTCGGCAGGGGGATCTGGGCCTGCAACACCAAAAACAACTGTGAATACGAAGATTCAGCAAAGTATAAACCATAGCAAGTTAACACACGCTGTGTCTAATAGAATAAAGAACATCATGTTATTAAAGAAGGCATTTTCGTATACTAGGCTATCATGCAAGAAAGAAATATGCTGCGTGAATCAAGGATAACATGCTGTGTACATGACTAGTGGCTACTACATTACCATATGCTCCCAAAAGAGGGATCTTGTAACATGCAAAGAACACCATTGTCCGGGCCAGGGTACAATGGGTCTCGGTTTCCTGGGGTCCGGTTCCCCAAGACAAAATCCATACTGCAGCAGGCCATATAAACTATATCGAATTCACCCCGTCGGGATCCTAAGGCTGAGGCTAAGTAGTGCCTGACCATACGGAGTCAATCATGAAAATCCTGAGTAGATCGTGACAACTTATCATACGTGCAGATCCGTGAATGAACACATCATACATGCATACTCAGGGTAAATAAATCACAATGTGAAAGTAACGAAACATACGTAATCATGTTAGAGAGTTGAGATCAAGGATCGAATGCAATATGTTATGCAACAAATCATGTGAATCGAATCATCTTAAGTTTACAAACCAATTCTAATCTAATTATCCGGTGTTTCTAACCGTGCATGATGATGTAGTTTTAAGTTATTCGATACACCGTTGTCTAGTGTTGCCTTGAATCGGGCGGTGCACGAAGTCCCTTAAACCAACACCCATGGGGAGGTGCTTAACATCCGGATAACGAACATGAATGATTCGCAGCCCTCGAGATCATTCACGCGTCGTATCACATTCCGTTGGGCAAGTCTAGGTGCTCTACATTCTATCATGAAGGTCATATAGGTCTTATCTTTACACCTAGCCTTATTCTTCATGTGTGGTTACGGCTTAGCCGTGTGTGTGCTACGGCTTAGCCGTGTGTGGTCTACGGCTTAGCCGTGGCTGAACCGTAGAAGGTCTGTCATTTGCTGACTCTCAGTTATTCCAGAAATTGCACCCTGTATTGTTCTACGGCTGGGCCACGGCTGAGCTACGGCTTAGCCGTAGGGCAATCCACGGCTTAGCCGTGTCCTAGCCGTAGAGGAAAACTGGGTTTTTCTCCTCTCTGGATAGTGAGCCGTAGGTGTTGTACGGCTTAGCCGTACCTGCACGAATTCAGAAATCTGAAACATGTACAGAATGTCTGAAAACTCATCCAATTTACAATCATCAAAGGGGAGTAGATAAGTATTGAATTAATGAGTAGCAAATGGGCTGTAAATACATATTTCTACATCAATTCATGTAAAGCTATCCAATTCAAATGCGTATCAACATGGGTTCTCACAAGCTAGGTTTATACTTGCCTCAATTTGGAAATCAATTGCACAAATGGAGCCCTCAAGTCCAAACACAACCTAACACAAGCAAAACCACATGCATGCATGAGAGATGGAGAGAAATCCACAACACACAGACACACCATGGAAAGAAACAAGAAGGAGAAGAGATAGAGAAAGGAGATGAGAAGAATGGAAGACTTCCACTCACCTCAATTGCACATGCAAGACCCACAAGTTTGATCGATGGAGAGAATCAAGTGAAGGAGGGAGAATTCCACGTGCACAGTGAAGTTGAGAGAAAACGAGAGAGAACAAGAGAGAGAACGTGGGTGTTGGTGAATTGGGTGAGAGCTTATATAAGTAATGGGTTGATCAAATTCCAAGAAGGGCCAAGTCATAAGTCTATTTTCAGTTTGAGTCAAATCAAGGTCCAATCGAAACACACGACGTCGGTTGCAAATGACGTAGTTACGAAAGTTAACGAGCTCAACGAAAGACACGTGTTGACCTCAAGATGATGCAAAAATGACCATGTCTAAGAAAAGCTAAAATTACGAAAAAGGGCTTGGTCTACTTAATCCAGGTCAAACTCAACCCAACTACCTATCCATGACCCGTAACAAAAACCAAAACACAACAAAACACGATTAGCAACAAAAACAAGATTAACTAACCGCTAAACAGGGTCAAGCTGGGTCGGAGTGTTACATTCCTCACAAGGTTCACCTCTGTCACAACCGTTATAAAGTTCTCCACGAGATTGTCTTGATTCGTATCTTTGGTTATCTTTCTTTGGCAGCATTCTTTTGCATAATGGCCTTTTTCCCCGCACACAAAGCATTCAACATCCTTTTTTCTTTGTTGATATCTCTATGCGGCTTAAGAGCTTCATTATAATTTTTCTTCTGACCTTTCTTAGCTTTGGTCACATTGGGTTTAGGCCTTTTCTATTCAGTTTTGGCCTTAGTGTGATTAGCCTTACCTACATGTCCAGAATCCTTACTCTTTAAATCACACTCTCAGTAATGCTCTTGGATTCTAAGATGGGTGACAAGATCTTCCAACTTCATCTCTTCTTATTTTTCAGGGTGGTGCCAAAGTCATTCCATGATATTGAGAGTTTGTAAATAATATTACCTACTACAAATTGTTTGGGTAACTCCATTCCCTCAAGTTGGACTTCATGGACAATTTTATGAAAATCTTTCATTTGTGCAATTACAGATTTTATTTCTTCCATTTGGAAGTCCAGAAACTATTATATTACATATTTCTTGGTACCCGCATCTTCAGTGGCATATTCTTTGATTAAAACATCCCATAATTCCGTGGCAGTTTTACGCTTTGAGTACATGCTATATAAGGAATTATGCAAGTGATTGTCATTTCCACAATCAAAGTTATCATAATGCTACCGATCTTTCTCATAGGTACTAGTGGGCCCATCTCCACGTGGTTTGAGGCACGCTTTGATTAGTACATAGAGAATCTTTTTGACTTTCAGAAGATATTCCATTTTCATTTTTCACATCTTGAAGTTTTGAACCTTAAAGTTGAAAACCTTAGGATAGTATTCTCTTCTGGCAGTCATTTTCAGTAATCTGCTTTTCGCCCGCTCGCCAACATTGTTCATGCGCCTGATGTTTGTTTTTTTTTTTTTTTTGGTTGGGGGGGGGGGGGGGGTGTTCCTAGTTTTGATCACGGAAATCCAAAAATGGCAGAAAGCAGCTGCTTTCCACTGTGTAGCAACATGTGAGAATTCTACGAACACAAGGATTTTCGGCTGGAAATCTGCGGCCAAACATCCCTTTAAGATTTTACGTGTGACCTCTCACATGGGATTTTGAAAATCCTTTCTTTCGTGGATTTGTGCATTGAAAACCAATTTTTCTCAATCATATGCATTGAGCACCAATGCCAAATGAAACTATTATCTATGAATCCATGTTCTAAGACTAGCAAGGAATCATCATATCAACGATTTTTTCATGAATTCCTCACTTGTTACATGTTTGACATGATTTCCCTTGGTTTGAAATTGCTCACAGTAATGCAAGTGCTTTTTTGAAAAAATTTAACTTTAGATGGAGAGAATTTGTTAAGTTGGTAATGTTAAAGGTCGGTTTATTTGCAAGCATTTCTGATTGTCTAAGAATTTCCGAATTCTAGATAAGAGGATGTTCACTTATTAAAATTTTCAGTATTTAAGGCAAGTAGCATTTTGAAATTGAATTCCCAAATGCTAACCCTCCATCCAGCATTTGCAAATTCAGACATTTCTTTCAATGCAACTCCGGCTCTCTCCGACAACAAAAATCATCTTCTACTCTTTCCTTTATACAAAATTAGGTCCAGTCATCTTTTTCAATCCACTAATCAATTTGCCCCCTTTTTTTTTTAACCTTTTCTGTGCATGCCTTTTGTCTGTGTTTGGGCACCGTGGAGATCATACCATAACCCAAGCCTAGACCCCTCTGCCGCATGCCGGTTGGGAACGACTCTCTGATTGGCGCAGATCCATTTCGGAAACGACTCCTGATTGGAGCAAATACGGTTGGGAACGACTCTCTGAGTGTATTATCTCGCTTGAGGTTGCAGAGCTGATGTGAGTGGGGCCCTCTTTCTGGAAGATGAGGCAGTCAAAGTCATTTTTATTAACACTTCCCATGTCAGATTCTTACTTTGGGAACTATGATTCTGACATTATTTTTTTTTTCTTCATGTTTTTCATTTTAGACCATGGAATGGTACTCCGCCTTGTCAAAGATGAAATAGAACATCAACAGAACACCAACCACAAGAATCTTGAATGTGATATTTCAGTTTAGAAAACAAAAAGAACAATGTATGGTAATAGTTGGAGAATACAGCTATGCATCTATCTCTTACACTATTAGGGATGCTTTCATAGTCAAATATAATAATATGCAAAAGTCGAAAGCATTTTATCTTTTGACATAAATGTGCACATTGATATGCCCAAATATGAAAGTATTCCTCACCATAGTGTTAGGGATGAATACACACTAGAACACAGTTGTTGCATTAAAAAAAATGTTGATAAACAAGTGATCTAATTCTAATTAAAGAGAGAATGTGTAAAATGCATAAATATGTACAAGTTTGCTAAAAAATTTAAATAGTTATGAAACATAGAACTTGTGGAATTAAGGTTGTATAAAATTCTCAAGCATAATTTTGGTATGAAAGAAACAGAGAATTCAGCAGTGTTAGAATTTAGCAAAATTTTAAAATTCCAGCATCTCAAATTCTGCAAATTCTAGGAGACATAAATTCAAGAATTATTGTAAATAAACAGGCATTAGAAGTCACTTATGGCCAGCAAAATTTCCTAAATTTTGGATTTTAGAATTCTACTTTGCCTTTGAGCAGTTCAGAGTTCTGTGTTTTTGGGGACAAATTGTTTCTTCCCAAGAATCCATGACAGGTTTTTAAGATCTGGGGTTTTTAGAATATGATGTGATGGCTTGTCTCTAACATTTTTAAATTCCATGTTTCTTTTAAAAAAATCTATGAATTTCAATCAATTGAAAGGACTGAAATGACCTTGGAGAATTTCAAAATTCCAACTCATTTAGGTGAAATTTCTAAATGTTCAAGCATAAGAGAGCTTTTAGGAATTTCTTCGTGTTTCGGAATTCAAAAATTCCTTTGACAGGATTTCATTGAATTTTAGTAGGCACTGTTTAGTTTTTAGAGTCATTTCTAGCAAGAATAGGGCGTCTTGGGAATTCCTACTATACTTTTGTCTCAAGCATTTCAATTGCCCAATCTGATACAAGAATTCAGAATTATTGTCTAAATGAAAAGCCACTTTTAACTTTATGAATTTTCAAATTTCAGCATTCCAAATGTCACAAGGTGGTTGAGCATTTGGAATTTTGCTCTACGGTAGCATTTAAAATTCTCACAATTCTACCATAAGCTATAAGAAAATTCTCAAAATTATTATAACCAAATCGGCCAGAAACAGAGTTTCAAGAATTCTCCCAATGCTCCAGGGAACAGGGAAATTTCTTTGCTACGAACTCTTGATATAAATGCAGTGACTGTTTATAATTCTAAATATAAATGCAGTGACTGTTTATAATTCGAAATAAATACCCTGTTTCATTGGGTTGGATGGTGAGAAAAAAGCTGGGGGTTAGAATTCTACGGATGTTTAATATGACGAGATTACCATGTGAGAAGTCACTGTGCCCAGATTTCAGAATGCTACATTTGTTTTGGGGTTAGAATTCTCCAAATGTTCCAAATGCTCCACACCAGGCCCAAAAAGAGATGGCTTCCTTCTCTCGCTGGAGTCTATACTTGACAGATGTCTAACCAATGTATGATCGATTTCGCTACCGTAGCTTTGGAGTATCCAAAGCAGCGAATGTTGCGAGTCATGGTCCAACAGACGGTGCAGGGAGCATCAGCAAACTACCCCAGGGAGATGGAGAGGTAATGAGAATCATTAAAAAAGTAGAAATTTGATGATCGATCAAGCTTAATTTGAGAATTGACCAGATTAATGGAAGGGCTCAAAAGTGATGCAGGCTAGAGGATCTTTTTTCTTGGTCAATCCGTGATTTGTCCTATCAACTGGTCTACCTTGATGTAATCACCATTCCTTGAGTTAAAAGGATATTTGTTAAAGAATCTTGAGTTGGTAAGCTTCCTAAATGTATGATCCTGCAAGAAAATACTAGGTCCTATAAAGAGGGTAACATTCAAGCTGGTCTTTGAATCTTAAAACAGAAAAGAAAACAATATATGCCAAGGTTAGAACCTCAAATTGTACAAAGATGAAGGTTGTAGGTATAGGGTCAGTATGAGAAGCATTAAAGAAGTATAAATTTTATGATCGATCAAGCTTAATTTGAGAATTGACAAGATTAATGGAAGGACTCAAAATGGGACTGATCATTTTAATGAAGGCACAAAAGAATAATTCACTATATCAAAAACTCCACTGGGGCATTTCCTCTGTTGATCCGCAGAAAAGTGCTCCTCTGAAAAATCTCGCCATTTCAAGTTAAAGTATAACAACCAAACACAGTAATTCCCTGGTTTTGTGTTAGATCACACAAAAAATAATAATAATAATAATTAAAATGAACAAGAAGAATAAAGAAAAAACAAAGAGATCAGTGCCTTATCAACATAACCATCTGCATGAATTTTCAAGTCTGGAAAATGACTGCATCATCGATATTAATTCTAACACGTTCCCATATTGTGCTTGAAGGCAAATTCTTATTTAGACAACAAAAAAAAAAATCTATTTAAAACTTTGTAGTAGTAAGCTCCACTAGAACACATGATTAGTTCAAGAGTGATGTTTTCTTCTTCTTTCAAGTAGTTGTAGAGAATAGGATGAATAGGATTCACAGGCTAGCAATTACTCATTCGGGTGGATCTTCTCCTTTGATGCACCAAGCTGCCCTATGCCTTGTTTAGATATTTAGAACTTGTTCACTTTGCACCAAAATTTCCGAAACTTATTATGCTAAAAAAGAAAAACGACGACTTATGCATAAGTCAAGTTTTCAAACACATGAATATTCATTCATATTTTGTGTTGGACGATCCAATTGAGCCCGTTTAGAGATACTCGTGACTAGTAACAATCATGTACCTTGAAGAAACAGAATTGACTGTGGCATAAAAGGGTGTAACCCAAACATACACCCAAGTATGAAGTTGTAATTTAAGTCTTTTGAACAAGCCATGAAGTTTCTTAAACAAAGCACACCTGAACATAGTAACAAACATAAAATGTAGGACACTTGACATAAATCAAACAATTTATTTTGTTGACAAGAACAAAAGGAAAAAAGAAATAGGAAGGACAAAATGGGAGATTGCCAGTAGAGTTACTCTTAGATATGACATTTGCCCCTAAGATCTCAAAGTCCCTCATGTGATATCCTAGAACGTACGATATCGCATACATTGTGTCGCACAACATCTTAGGGTGTTGCAATATTGCATATATTGCCCTATGATATATCCTAGGTCCATGCAATATCACACTATTATTGTACAATGGAAAATATTTAAAGTTCAACCTTATTGGAGCAAATGTCAGATCTAAGAGTAGACCTGTCAATATCCCAAAAAAAATTGAAGGGTCTGATTCTGGCTCTGAACCAGTTCCGGTTTTGATTCTACATTTAGTTCTGCATCCGGTTCCAATTTTGTCCTCAGCTCCTAAGTTCCACCACCACTATAATAAACTGAAATGAAGAACAATGATCGGGACCATAATGGTTTCTAAGGATGAGGGAAATAAAAAAATCAGTAAGAGACTAGGCTCGATTTCCAGTTTTGAGGCCCCAAACACAACCTAGTATTCAAACATATTTTGAAGATTTTGAAGAATCTTCTAAACCAAAGGGTATCAGTTGCCAAAATTGCCACGAGAGTGAGATCTTAAGCAAATGCTTTGATCCGAAACCAAAAATGCCAAATGAGTGTCAGTGAGAGAGAGACTGCTGCTACTAGACACAAAACCATAGTCCTATGTTGAAACGACCAGAACATCCCCACCCAAATCTATTGTCAATGGATGCTGGAAAAGCATTTTTAGCAAGTGTTGAGGAACCATGTTTTTTTTTTCTGAAGAATTTGTGCTTTTATGTTTGGTGTGACTTTGGATTTCTTAGTGCAGACCGATGATTTTTTGTTTGGAGTGACATTGACAAATTTTTACTATTGAAACACAAGCCTGTACTGATACTCAATGTTCCACGCCAACATTTTCTTAATGAAAAATTTATCAATTTCCCAATTTAGAATTATCTTTTCTCTGTTCTTTCACAAAATAATGAAATATTCAAACATCTAGCTCTATTAGCTAATCACCCCATAAGCTACCACTGACATTATCAACAAAGGTAAGGTGACATCGTTACTAATGCAACTTTTTGACCACCGAACACCCATGAAAGGAGAAAGGGTAATTGTTAAAATGGCACTGCTACTAAGGCAACTAATTAATCTGGGAAAAATTAAGCGACATTTCTTCACACCCCCCCCCCCCCCCCCCCCCCCCCCACAAAAAAAAAAAAAGGAACCGCATTGCCATAAGCATGCTAGAACTGAGTCACTTAACCAAAAAAAGAAAAAAAAAGAATCTTCTTTGCAGTAATAACTTGGTAAGGATATTTTTGACTTGTGACAGTGATTCAATGGTGCCTCCTACTTGTTCAAACAATAGGTTCATAATTAATGTTTATGGATTGAAGTTTGGAGGGCTACCAAGTCCCATAACAGAAAGGTATCAGTTGGAGTAGAAGTTAATAGAAAGGCAACAGCTATTGATGCCATAGGTAGGCGTGAACTGGAGGAACACACGGGATTTCTCTTGTTTACACATGTTAGTCGGGCCGCTATTAAGAGATGGAGCTAGTTGTTCTTGCCATTATCTTATCTATCCACTTCTAATGCCTTTCACCGGCCTGTATGTGTTGGGAGAATGAAACAAATCTGCATTAAAAACGGTGGGATTCAGGTTGGTTCCATATTGGACCTTGACTAAAATCTGAGCTACTAGTAAGAGGATGGTTGCAAATGGATTTAGTCCACAAGACCATGCTTGTACATGGATTCGATAAAGAACTGAACCTGCAATCTCAAGGTGTTAAAGAGGGAAAAACTTAAATCACCTCAGTTGAAAGTGTGTGTTTCTAAAACGTATCAATATAAATGACATACAAATCAGTCACATACTTCCATTCACTTCCAGTGCAGTATCATATCAATATACGTGGTATGCAAATCAATCATATACATCCAATAACAAACATATATTGCATTTCTAAAACACGAAAATGAGAAAGGAACGCCCCATGTGAAAGCCATGTCCAGTATCCATCTCCTATATGAAAATGAGAAATGAAGATCAGACACCAGTCTAGAGTTGCAATGCCTTCGCCTATATCCAACCTTCATTTACAAATGAAGAAAGAATTGTTAGTAGCACAAAAGCTATATATTCTGAATATAAGAAAGGTAAGTGATATTGTTAACCTCACTGCTAAATCGGATAAATGAGGAAGAACTTAACACTAAATCCCATCACAATTAAACCAACTCAAAAACTGCTGGAACTGTCATTCCTTGGTCACTTTCTCACGTTCACAAAACTATCATTTGCCAAACACCAGAAAAACTCAAATAGAAGCATTAAAAAAAGTAATAAATTTTATGATCGATCAAGCTTAATTTGAGAATTGAGAAGACTAATGGAAGGACTCAAAAACGCACTAATCATTTTAATTAAGGCACAAAAGAATAATGCACTATATTAAAAACTCCACTGGGGCCATTCCTTTGTTAATCTGCAGAAAAGTGCCCCTTGATTAATCTCGCCATGTTAACTGAAAGTATAAAAGCCTAACACAAAATTTCACAAGTTTTTGCATAAGACCACACCAAAACAAGAATAGAAAACTGAAAATGAATAGGAAGGGCAAAAAAAAAAAAAAACCAAGAGATCAGTGCCCTGTCAACATTATTACCTGCATGAATCTTCTAGGATGGCTTGAGTTGTGGGGCCTTATGTTCAACTTAAACTTCGTATGCATCGCATGGCCCATCTAAAAAAACAGGTTGTTGGGTGGGGGGAAGGTTGGGGGGGAGGGACGGAGTAAAAACCAATGTACCTATTTGAGCCTTGTTTTTGTATTGCATTGGTATAATGTCATTATCGTATCACTTAGCAACTTTGTAGTTAGAACTTTATATATCACCATTTCTTGCTTCTAGGTACATCGTAGGGAGAGCTTTCATGATATTGATGCTTCCAGTTAGGTATGATAGGCCATGGCATTTCATGCTTAGGGACGGCTTGGCCATTCCAGGAGAATGGCTACTTCATCGATATTGATTCAAGCATGTAATTTAGATCAAACCCATATTGTGCTCAAAGACAAATTCCTATTTAAACAAAATAAAAATCTATTCAAAACTTTGTAGTAGGCTGCACTAGAACGCATGATTCGTTCAAGAGTAATGTCTCTTCTTCTTTCAGGCAGTTGAAGAGATTAGAATTCAAAGGCTAGCAATTAATCATTTGAGTGGGTCTTCTCCTCCACTGAATGAAGCTGTCCTATGCCTTGTTTAGATATTTTGAATTTGTTCGCGTGGCACCGAAATTACCCGTAACTTACAATGTTAAAAGAGGAAAACAACCATGACTTGTGCATAACTGAAAGTTTTCAAATGAATCTTCATTCATAATTTTGTCGTAAGTTCCAATTGAGCACTTTTTAGGGATAGTCGTGAGTAGTAACAAGTAACAATCATGCACCTTGAAGAAAAGAATGGCCTGCAGCATAAAAGGGCGTAACTGTAACCCAAACATACACCCAAGTATCAAGTTGTGATTTTAGTCTTTTGAACACACCATTAAGTTCCTTAAACAAAGCACACTAGCACACAGTAACAAACATAAAATGTAGGACACTGGACATAAATCAAACAATTTACTTTGTTGACAAGAACAGGAAAGGAAAAAAAAATAACAAGGATAAATCATCTATACCTGCTACATGCTACTCTGTATACTTAGCGTTGTAAGATAGTAATATTACCAAAAGATAGAATATGCATGAACCTTCAAGTAATAATCTAACGTGAATGAGTTTTCGTACATCATAAAGCATATATCATTGAGAAGAAAAAAAAAATGAAACTCTAGTTGAGAATATGTATGGTGTTCTCAATCCTTGAGTATGTACAACCAGTATTTGGTTTTCTGCAACTGTGATACTTTGGGCTACACCCAAGAGCAGACCATGAAATATTTCTGATGGAATACTTTTAAAAGTAAAATTGGCAGCTTAGGAACTGCTGTTATTAATTCAATGTAGCAATGATCTCATTTCTCTAAAGTGCCAAAAAATTGAAAAAGAAAATATAGGAGTTCTTACATAGTCATCATATATCATCATCATCATCATCATCAATTGAATATCATCTGATCAATTTCGTGTTAGCTTATAAGTTCGAGTCAAATCAAAATCGGATTCGATTTGTAATAATCAATCATTATTAAAATTTCCATAAATCTTTTTCTGCAATGTGTACATTAATATGCAATGCATTGATATTCAGTTTGAAATGTATGGGCATATTCATGCTAACTACAAGTTGTTGTGCTAGTTATGAGTTCCTTAAAAAAGATTAAGCACATTTGAACACAGTAGTAACATCAAACGCAAGAAACTTTAACATAAATCATATAATTTATAATCTTGACAAAAAAAATGAAATTACAAAGGAAAAATAGTCTATATGTACCTTGATGTGGAAATTCTTGAAATGGCTAGCAATGCAGTTGAAGAGATGTTTTTATTTATGCTGCATGCCAAACGGGATTCTTGTGTCAGCTTACATTAGTTCTACATGCCGCTCTGTATACTAGGAATTATAACATAGTAATATTTCCAAAAGATAGAATCATACATGAACCTTGAATTCATAATCAACATGAATAAGTTTGGGTATGTCATAATGCATTTATCATAGAGAAAAAAACAAATGATACTCTAGTTGAGTATATGCATACTGTTCTCAGTCCTTCATTTAATAATGAAAGTTTTCAAAAATAAAAAATAAAAATAAAAATCAGCAAAAAGGAAATGTAAAGAAGTTTTTTTGAACTATGTTATCATTATATATCATATCATATCATATCATCATCATCATCAATTGAACTTGATCTCAAATATCTAGTGTGTCAGCTTATGAGTTCTAGTCAAATCCAAGTCAGATAATGACTATATTACTTTCTGTATAATAAGAACACGAACTTAATCTGAGTCCCGCTTATTATTTAAATTGTAGAAATTGCAGAATCATATGCTCCAAATCGACAAATGCACATAGTGTTTCAATGGCTATGGTCCACTTGGCTAGCTGGTCTTACTTCTGAGATAAGATTTGGGTCAATCCTACCAGCCCATCCATCACTTTTCTGAGGGGAAAAATTGTGAAGTTGTTGTGTGCTTGAGGCCTTATGGTTGGGTCTAATAATTATATGCATTTGGTTAACTCTAGTAAATTTTATTTAGAATGCCTATTTTGAAGACTGCAATCTGATGGGGTAGAATGTTCAATTGTCTATCATTCTTCATTTGGTTAGTTCATGCTAATTTGACTTTGGGTCTTGATCCTCCAAATGGTATCAAGTGCATCATGCTGCCGCAATATAGCAATCAAAGTTTTACAATTAAAAAAAAAACCTTAGACAATATTTCATATGAAAAAAGACAAATTAATTAATTAAAAAAAAGAAATAAAAATGATCATAAACTAATTTTCCATAGATGGAAAATCTACAAAACCCTCTTTTAGTTCAAGTGGCAAGTAAAACTTTTAGCATACCGTCGAGCACCAGAAGGCTTCTTGCAATTAGCATTAATTGCACATATCATTCTAGCAGATGTGGTAGTTGACAGAAACTAGTTTACTCGAATGTTTAACAAGTCTCCGTTAAACAATTCAAGCAAGTTTAGTTAAATCCGTGGAAATAAAACAACGTAAAAGGTAAATAAAAGTGCAACTAAGCCTTACCATGACTAGGAGTTTTTAGTTTATTTATTTTTTTTCTTTTTTGCCAAATGAGCAAAATTGGAATGAAGTAGAAATTTCTCTAGTGGAAGTCCACATGTAGCATCATGCGTGAAACAACTCACTGCCCTTAATGCAAAGGGCCCTACCTTGCATTGAGGGCATGCAATGTGTTTCACACAAGCTGTGTCTAAAGGATGCCCTTAGGAGAAAATGTTTCATGGACTCAAATTGAGCCAACTGGCATAGTTTATTATAGAAATTAACACAAATGGGCCTACGGCTGTAAAACTTTAGACTCATCAAACTATTTTGAGCCTTTAGCCGATGCTTACAAGTCAATGATTTTTCATAAACACAGGACCATCGATCTAACTACCTAGTCCACTCATATCAATGTAAAAAAAAAAAAATGGAATTAGCGACATTCAAGTTGGTAGTGTATGTGGTCCAGTTGGATTGATGATCATATGTACCCATTAGGAGCGTGCACTGTGCACGAGGGGTGCAATGGAAGCCGATAAAAGCATGTATACAATTCAGAGTAAAATCAAATGATGATTACACATAGATTACCAATCAAAGCAAGATCTAATTATGCGTATGCCTGCAACAACTATAAGTATGTGATCTCAGGTCCTCAACTATGCCCAAACATGAACAACTTCGCTTTTGGAAGAGAGAAACAAATCCAAATAAAATATGCATAATTCTAGGTGCTCAGATTTTGTCAGTCTAACCTGTTCAGCGGTTATCATTTCTTGAGGCTCCATAACATATGGCCTGACCTTAGAGAACCAACTCTTGCTGGTCCGTAAAAGAAAATTTTCACACAAACCTTTCATACAGGCAACATGCGCTAACTGGCTTTGCAAAACATGTCGGTCAACCTTAATTAGGTTTATATGACAGGGCTATGCAAGTCAGCTGATGTGTAGGGTTGCAAATGGGGTCCAATCCGGGAAGAAACCATGTTGTATCCGGACTTGGATCTTTTTCTCTAAAGGATGGGTTGGGTTGGATCCAAATCGGCATGGAACCTATTAGATGCATCTAGATATGTGAAATTAAAATAATGAGATATTGCCTGTGGAGCTATCTTTAGATATGACATTTGCTCCTGATGTGTTGAAGTTTAAGTATTTTCCTCCTAGGAGGTGGGATATCTCACACCTCTTATTGCACAATATCTTAGGGTCCTCTGAAATTGCATATTTGCGACATCCTAGGTCTGTGTGATATTGCACTATTATTGTACTAATGTTTTTGTAGAAAATGTTTAAACTTTGACCGTACTAGGCAAATGTCAGATCTACGAGAAGAAGACCTACAGTCAATATTACAAAAAAAAAAAATTTTTGAAGGATCTGATTCCGGCTCGGACCCAATTACGGTTCTGACTCCATCATTAATTCTGCATCCGGTTCCAATTTTGGCTTCAGTTCCACAGTCCCACCACCTCCACAAGAAACTGAAATGAACAATAATGATTGGGACGATAATGGTTTCTAAGGATGAGGGAAATGAAAAAAAAAATCAATAATAGACTAAGCTCGATTTCCAATTTTGAGACCCAAACACAACAGAAGATTCAAACATATTTTGAAGGAAGATTTTGTTGAATCTTCAAAACCAAAAGGTATCAAAAGGAAATATTTGAACTTTGGAAAGGGGGAGGGGAAAATCATCTCTAGAGCTAAGCTATATAGGGGAAAATGTGAGCAATCATCTCTAGACAGAACCATAGTCCTAGGTTGAAACAGCCTGAACATCCCCACCCAAATCTATTGTAAATGGATGCTGGAAAAGCATTTTTGGCGTGTGTAGAACTCTTTTTTCTTCTTCTTCTTCTTTTTTTTTTTTTTGATGAATTTGTGACTTCTATGTTTGGTGTGAGTTAAGATTTCTGTTGTGCACATGCGAAAGCACGAAATTTGAGATCGACAATAAAGCCACACACAAGAGGAGAAAAAACTACACAAGAGGACACCCGAGAGAAATTTATATAGTTGGGTGATATGCCAACATCCATGGCGAAAGAGAATTCACCCTCTTTACTATACATACTTAGATCTAGAGTTACAAGTTACATGATATATATAACTCCTTGTTTCTTAGCCCCCTAAGGAAGCCTAGTACAATGATCAAAATACCCCTCACCCAAAAGTCCGGTCCCTCGCTAACCCAATAGATCAATTTGCTAAACATGAAATACAAGACATAAACCCAAGAATTTCTTAGTGAAGACATTGACAAGTTTCTACTATTGAAACAAAAGCCTGTACTGGTACTCAATGTTCCACGCCAATATTTTCTTAATGAAAACCTTTTCAATTTCCCAGTTTAGCATTATCGTTACTCTGTTCTTTCACAAAATAACGAAATATTCATACATCTAGCTATATTAGCTAATCACCCCATAAGCTACAACACTATCAACAAAGGTAAGGTAACAATTTTACTAATGCAACTTTATTTATGACCACCGAACACTGATGATAGGAGGAAGGGTAATTGTTAAAAGGGCACTGCCACTAATCCATCTGAGTAATCTGGGTAAAAAATGAGCAACATTCCTTTCTCAAAGAACTGAAGAAAAAGGAGGGTGATACACATACAGAGGCTAACTCATACATGCAAGGTAATGGGGACTTGCACATGTGGGGAAAGAGATAAGACACCTCATAAAATGATCAAGAGATATTAAAGTTGAAAATCATCTCATATTTGCTTGTCTAACCCCTAGCAGAAATGTCTCTACTGTCATTGGTTATAGTTAAAGAAAGACAAGAGAAGAAAGCTAATGTTCAGCAATGATCATTTTCGTTTTGTCGTACCATCCAAATCCACGGAGGTCAAGCATTAGTTTCATAATTACATACGTCCCCCTTCAATGTCTTATATTCTTAAGTTTATCTTTGGTAAAAGTATCACCAAATTCACTCATGTTTTGTTGTCAACAAATTTCACACTTCACATGTGAACCCTCTTGCATTGCTCAACCATGAGGTGGGTGGGCATCTCAATTTGCATTGTCGTCTATCAATTTGATAGCGCATACGAGAATATATAATTTTCTCCACAAAAAAATTGTGAAAATTGTTATTTTTCATTATAACTTGGAAATTTTCTTTTCCAAAAAGTTGCTCTACTCACATAATTTAATCAACATCATCCAACCTATGACCTTTTCAATGGTGGCCTTTAAAAAAAAAAATACAGTTTGGCAGTCCAAGATATAGCACCGTTTCACTAACAAAGACAGTTGTTTATAAGAGAGGAAGAGCATGGCCCAACAATCATGATTATTTTCTTATTGATGCAAGGAAAGGGAAAACAAGAAATATATAATAAATAACTACAAAAAACTTATTTATGTTAGCCTAAAAGGTAAATAAAACATAGAGAACTCATTTTCTAATCACCAAAAACACATCAACTATGCAATCTAAAAACTAAATGATGGAAGCAGAGATCTCATTTGAGCAGCCCAATATCACATAAAAAGAGGAAAAAAAAATAAATATCCATCTCATCAAACTCATTTCCCAATCACCGAAACCCATCAATCATGAAATTTCGAAGCTCAAGAACCTCTATACATGTCTCATTTCAATAGAATAGTACCAAACAAAGCATAAGAGGATTTGGATGTGGTGCACATAAGAGGGAGGAAGAGGGAGAGAGATTTTCAACATAGCGGCCAACTTGGACTAAACCAAAGGAATTGTGGAGGGGATTTTCTGCTAGGGTTTTCTTTTTCTCATTTCAAAGCATTCCTTGAGGAAAATCTAAATATAAAGGGGAGCAAGATTTTCTGCAGAAACTGAAGTCCACCCCCCCCCCCCCCCCCCCCCCCCCCCCACCAAAACAAACACCAAAACATACACTAGAAAACAAAAAACCTCAATCTTGAGAAAAAATCATCGGGCTACTATGGGTTTGTATTTCCACAAATTTTAGCCACACCAAGAAAAAGGAAAACCCATTTTTTGCCAAAAAAACCAGTTATTTTTCCATAAAAATGGTATCCAGAAAATGCCCTAACTGCATCTATTCCATATTCATATCCTCTGAAGTTGGATGTATTACTGTTGTTGTTGCCTTTGTTTTTTGGATTCTATTTTCTCTTGTGGTTTCCAATTGCTTTGTCACAACTTTGTCATAGCAATGGTTGTATGGTTATTATTATTATTTTAGGGGATTCATGCTTGCAAATCCAATAAAACCTATGCTTCCTGTATATTCCTAGAAGAATAAAGGCCCACCTGGGCATTTCTACATCAAAGTCTTATTGTTTGAGTCCTCTACCTTTTATTTATCTAAACAGCCCTAAGAATTTTCCATGCGAGGCCCACCCATGATCAATCCAACCCCATCACTTTCAATATCTCCAATAATTGGCACTCACTCCAATTTGATTATTGTCTACCTACACTCACCTTTGGCTTGAAACTCAAACGTACTATTAACAACTTCCATTGAGGAAGAAAATCTAAAGTAGACGCGAAAAGCGGAGTAAATAACAACAAAGACATGGAAAATGTTATTTCCATCCACGATGTATACTTTATAAGCTTAAGAAATCGTCACTCTCCTCCTTTCTTAAAAGAGAATCTGAAGCTTTTCTATGCTTTTATTAACTCTTCATACCAAGCAGGATTCAAATATCAACTCATGTTGTTCTACAAGCTACTCTATATACTTAGAGTGATAAGATAGTAATATTACCAAAGGATTGAATATGCATGAACCTTCAAGTGGTAATCAACATAATGGGTTTTGATACATTATAAAGCATATATAATTGAGAAGAAAATAAATGACACTCTAGTTGAGAATATGCAAGGTGTCCTCAATCCCTGAGTCATTATTTTGTTTTTCTACAACTGTGATGCTTTAGGCTAGACCCAAGTGTGGGCCATGAAATATTTCTGATGGAATATTTCTAAAAGTTGAATTGGCAAGTTAGGAACCGCCGCTATTAATTCATTGTAGCATTATAAAAAAATGAAAAAGAAAATATAAGAGTTCTTCTTACGGTGTCATTATATATCATCATCATCATCAGTTGAATCTCATCTCATCAATTTCATGTCAGCTTATAAGTTCTATTCAAATCCAAAGCAGACTTGTAATAAACAAATCATTATTGAAATTTCCATATATCTTTTTCTACAATGGATACATTGATATGCAATGTATGGACATTGAGTTTGAAATGTATGGGCATATCCATGCTAAGTACAGGTTATTGTGCTATTTATAAGTTTCTTGAACAAATTAATCACATTTGAACACAGTAACAACATCAAATGTAGGACACTTTAACATAAATCATATAATTTATTATCTCGACAAAAAAATGAAATTATGAAGGAAAAATAGACTATACGAACCTCGATGTGGAAATTCTTGAAATGGATAGAAATGCAGTTGAAGAGATGTTTTTATTTACGCTGCATGGCAAATAAGATTCTTGTGTCAACTTATATTGTTTTACATGCTGCTCTGTACACTAGGAGTTGTAACATAGTAATATTTCCAAAAGATAGAATCATACATGAACCTTGAATTCATAATCAACATGAATAAATTTGGGTATGTCGTAATGCATTTATCACATAAAAGAAAACAAATGACACTCTAGTTAAGGTTATGCATAGTGTTCTCAATTTTTCCTTCAGTAAATAAAATTTTCAAAAGTAAAAAATAATAAAAATTAGAAAAGGAAAATGTGAAGAAGACTTTCTGAGATACGTTTTCATTATAACATATTATCATCACATCATCAATTGAACCTAATCTCAATTACTGTCTAGTGTAGCTTATAAGTTCTTGTCAAATCCAAATAGGATTATGACCAAATTACTTTCTATAGAATAATAACACTAACTTAATCTGAGTCCTATGATTTAAATTGTTGAAATCACTGAATCATGGGCTCCACATCGACAAATTCACATAGGGTTTCAATGGCTCTGGTCCAATTGGCTAGCTGGTTTTGCTTCTGAGATCGGATTTGAGTCAATCCAACTTGCCCGTCAATCACTTTTCTGAAGGGAGAAATTGTGAAGTTGTTGCATTTACTTGAGGTCTTATAGTTGGGTCTAACAATTATATGAATTTGGTTAACACCGGTAATTTTTATTTAGAATGCCTATTTTGAAAGCTGCAATTTGATGGGTTAGAAATTTCAATCGTCTATCATTCTTCACTTGGTTAGTTCATGCTAATTTGATTTTGGGTCTTGATCCTCCAGTGCATCATGCAGCAATATAGCAATCAAAGTTGTACAATCCAAAATAAAGACAGAGACAAGATTTCATATGAAAAAAAGATAAATTCATTAATTTTGAAAAAAAATAGAAATGATCATAAACTAATTTTCGAAAGATGGAAAATCTACAAAACCCTCTTTTAGTTCGAGTGACAAGTAAAACTATCAGCGTACCGTCAAGCACAGAAGGCTTCTCACAATTAGCATTAATTGTACGAGTCATTCTAGCAGATCGAGTTGTTGACAAAAACTAGTTGACTCCAGTGCTTACCAAGTCTTCGTTATAAGAATCCAAGCAAGTTTAGGTAAATCCATGGAAATAAAAACAGTGTAAAAGTAAATAAAAGTGCAACTAAACCTTACAATGACTAGGAGGTTTTAGGTTTTTCCTTTTTTGCCAAATGAGCAGAATTGGAATGAAGCAGAAATTTCTCTAGCAAGAGTCCACATGTAGCATCATGCGTGAAACAACTCACTGCCCTTAATGCAAAGGGCTCTACCTTGCATTGAAGGCATGCAATGCATTTCACACAAGCTGTGTTTTATGGATGCCCGTAGGAGGAAATGTTTCCTAGACTCAAATTGAGCCAAGTCGCATAGTTTATTAAAGAAAATAACATAAATGGGCCAACCTCTGTGTGAAATTTCAGACTCATCAAACCATTTTAAGCGTTTAGCTGAGGCTTACAAGTGAACAATTTCTCATAAACACATGACTATCGATCTAACGTCCATTCATATCAATGGAAAAAAAAATTGGGATTAGCGACATTCAGGTTGGTAGTGTGTGGTCCAGTTGGATTGATGATCATATGTACCCACTAGGAAGCGTGCACTGTGCACAAGGTGTGCAATGGATATTTCACCTATATATAGTATGTGTTATAATATATCAGTTTATAGAGCTGCATAAAAAAGAAATACAGAGGACTTTATATTATCTTAACCTTAAAATCACACCCAACTTGAATTGGATCTGATTAACTACAATAGAGCCCAATTTGGGTGTGTGGCTAAACCCAACTTGTAACCTAATTAGATCATGGTTTTATATAGTCATTCATAGATAGTATGCAAGGTTGCAACTGGGATGGTTCAATGGTAGTCCAAGCTCGGCTCTTTTGTTATGGGCCTCATAGCCAATCGGCCTAGATGTCTGAATAGAAATGAGCCCATTTGCACGTGATTGTGTTGAACTTATAAAGCCAACTGGGCCATATAATAGGCCCTTAAGCTAAAAATAGTGTCACCCACAGCCCATTTATCTTTCAACCAAAAGCTCTCAGGCTTGGATGCGATCCTCAACTAAAAAGCAGTCTTAGAAAAAAGAAAGGTGATGATCTTGATGATAATGCGTACCTCTTGTATGCACAGCCCGTTTATTAAGATGACTGCCACGTGTGCTATTTTATACCAATCCTCCCCTTTCCCTTTGGCACATCTTCCCTCCAAACTGGGACAAGAATCAATACACAGGGATTGGAGCGTAGTGACCTTTAGCAATGATGCTGGTAGGCTCAGAAGATGGGGGCAGGCCTCAATCTCCAATTCTTCCAATGAAGTGAGATTCCCAATTTCCTCGGATAAAGAAGCCAACTTAGGCAAGTGGGAAAATTCTAAGCATTTCAATGTTGTTATTTTATACAAGCTCTCTGGCAAAGTGGCAAATTCAGGACAATTATTGATAGATAAATACACAAGGGAATTGAGGTGCTGGGCTTGGAGCCCTTCACCTAAAGATGTCAAGTTGTCACAATATGCAATGGCAAGATGTCTAAGAGAGGTTAGTCCCTGAAACCCTTCATCATGCAATGCCTTTACATGATTGTAGCCTGAAATATATAAAGATAGTAGGGAGGTGAGGTTACGTACTCCCTCCATCAAGGAGCCAACATGTCCACAGTTAACAAATAGCATGTCCTTTATCGCTGGAAGATCGTGCACATCCTTTGATAAGGTTTTCAGCTTAGGACAGCCGGTGATGTATAAAAGATCAAGAAGAGGTGTATTCTTAAAAAATCCTTCTGGGAAAGAAGTCATCTCTAGAAATCTGTAGATCCAAAGACCAGTAATTGTTGTGTAGGCTGTGATAGACATTAATAGCGGCTCGTTGCATCCGTCCAACACCAACCTTTCAACTGATGGAAGACATGGCATCTGAGTCAATTTAGGACAATTTCTGATGGTCAATGTCTTAATATTAGGAAGACTTTGACTCATCTCGTCACTCGACCACTTCTCAAGATCAGGCATACCTATGATGGTGAGAACTTTGAGGTGGTGTAGCTGTGACAGTGGAGGGAGAATTTTACATCTTCTACAATCGGTTAAAGAAACTTCAACCAGGTTGGGGACCTTCAAATGCATAAGCCAATGTGGGAATCTTGAACCCATGTAGTTCTCAATGCTCAAACTTTGCAAATTTGAATGTGGCTCAAGGCTTTCAATCACTTGCTCGCAGATCTCATTTTCTGCTGCTGTAGAATCATGCGCCTCTTTCCATGATAAGCCCAGTGAGAAAAGTTTATGCCTCTCCTTCAAGCCCACTTTCTCTGCATCGATAGGATTTAGCACATTTTGGAGGTTTTGAACGTCTATATGACCTCGAAGCTTTAGACCTTGCAACTCATCTATTCCATTCTCTTTGCTGACAATGAATAGTGTCAACGTTTGGAGGTCTTTCAATTCTGAAATCCTGGCTGGCATTTGTGTTATTTTATAACACCCACGGATTTCAAGATGCCTAAGTCTAACCATTTTCCACACATTATTTGGCAATTCTCGGAGATTATCACACCATAAAAGTTTTAATGTCAGCAAGTTCCAAAGGTTGCAGATTGATTTAGGCAATATTTCAATGTCAATCTTGACCAATTCAAGGTATCTTAGATGTTTCAACTTACCTATTGAATTGGGTAGGGTTTTGATGTTTATATCACATAACTTCAAGGCCCGCAAACATGTTACATTTGAAATGTCATCTAGGATCACACGCTTGTCAATTTTTATATTTTCTAGAAAGAGTGTCCGCAGTTTTTCTGCCTTGTGAAAGATTATCAGATCCGTTAGCAATGTTCTCCGTTTAGGAACAAACAATAAATGTCGAATTTTTCCGGGGACACATTCCATTCTGCTAGAGTTCACAATTAAGCACTCGGTCCTTTTGACAGACTTTGCGAGATCATAAATGTGGTCATGCATCTTATATTCTAGTTCTCCAGCATGGCAAGGGACAAAATCCAGAACTTCTTCTTGAAAGAAAGACCTCCAACATAACTCATCAAAATACTCTTCACCGATATCTTCCATCAATTTACCTTCTTCAGATGATTGGATGAGACCTTGTGCAATCCACATTTCTATTACTTCTTGCTGCTTAAACGTACCGCCTTTATGGAAGACAATGCAGTATGTGAAGCATTGCTTCAGCTGAGATGGCAAATGATTGTAGCTCAATCTTAATGTGGGCATAATCTGATCTTCTTTGAGTTCCCAAATCTCATTGTTTCTAATAGAAAGCCACTCGCTCTCGCTTCTTTTATAGAGCAACAACCCTCCTAGAACATTTGCAACTAATGGCACACCTTTGCATTTTTTCACAATCTCCTTTCCAATGCATACCAAGTCGGGATATTTTTCTTCATCTCTCTTTGGAAATGCTCGCTGCTTAAATAAAGACCAACAATCTTCCTCTTGTAGCCCTTCCAAGTGGAATGTGGGAAGTGTGCCCATGATAGATGCCACGATGTTGCTGCGAGTGGTTGCAATGATTCTGCTTCCTTTTTTGCCAACGTTTAACAAGCTTTTCAATTGAAGCCAAGCCTCTTGACTCTCATTCCATACATCATCTAGTACAAGTAGATATCTCTTCCCGGACAGAGTTTTTCGAAGGCGAGATTGCAGTGGATCCATGTGTTCAAGATCACATTTCTCCTCATTCACAGATGCTATACCAGCTTTCATGATTTCTGCACTGTCGAATTTTTCCGAGACAAACACCCACATCCTTTCGTCAAAATAACTTATCACCCTCTCATCATTGTAAACTAGTTTGGCAAGTGTGGTCTTCCCCAGACCTCCCATCCCAACTATTGGAATGATGGAAACATTCTCTTCCTCTTCATCACCCATGTTGATTAACAAATGAACTAGCTTATCATTGTCTTCTTTCCTTCCATAAACTTCCGATTCATGCACAAATGAATGGGTTGGAACTCTTGCTCCTCCAGTCTCTCTATGCCCTCCAACATCTTCCTGCCTCAGATTATAATGAGACCTCTCCCGGGCGATCACATCCAATCGTTCCGCAACCTCCCTGACCTTCTTGCTCATCTTAGAATTAAATGCAACTGGGTTCGAAGGAGTAAAGAAGTCGCGCACCTTGTTTGTTGTGCTACTGCGAATCTCGACTCTACGTCGCAGATCCTCAGTTGCGAAGTCATCCACTACGTCCTCAACGTCGTAAGCCACATCCTTAAGCTTATCGAGCCAGTCTCTTATGGCGTTACTCGTCCATTGTTGCTCCTCTGCATCTTTGAGCACCGCTTGAATTGCTGTGAAGTTGCTGCAGAGATTGTCTAGATCCTTTTTGACTCTACAGATGGATCCAAACTTTTCAAGCAAAGGGGAGCCCAGCGTTTTGATGAGAGTCGATACGAGGGCAGAGAGAGCTGCTTCAGCCATGGCGTATTCCACCCACTGCAACAACAAAGAAAGAGGTGAAATGTTAAAAAAGAAACCGCAATCAAATCCCTGCTCTGTGCTGTTTTATCTCAGATGCCTGACAGAACTTTGCCTCTTTTGATGGTTTTTCTTTCACCAATATCCAGCCATGGAGCCTTCAGATCCTCAATTAGCAAGTGTTTGAAGCCGAGAAGTCGCTGCAGAAACAGCAGATTCGTCTCGTTTTAGATCCACGGAGAAATGGCAGAAACGGGCTTTATGATGATTGTTAGAGCTTTCTACTGATTTCTGTAGCTCAAATCGTAGCTTTCGAAACCGATCTCTTGGAATAGATAGAAGAAAAAGGGCTGCGAAAACGATTGCAGTATCTGAAATGGACAAGTAAAGTTACCGCTTTTGGCACTGTATCAATTGCAACTGATAAGTTTTTGAGAGATTAAACGGTTCTGATTTTGCAAACGGCCCAAAGACATCCAAAAATCGTGATCCAATTGATTTTTTTTTTCTTTCAAATAACTCAAAATCCATTAGGAATCAACTGTGGATATCGTCCTCTTAGCCCTTTTGAGCATTTTAAACATGAATAACAATTCAAATCTTAATTAAGTTACCACCCACGAGCACCTTCCACTTGCTTTGCTTTTTTTTTTTTAGCTAAATTCCACTTTCTTTCTTTCGTTCAGTTGTCTCCAATGGAGGATGTCTGAGGAGCAATAAAATTGGAAACAAAGATCTTGGAAATCCTTGCTACCATTTTGCTCTCAATATCAAACTTGGATTTTTACAAGATGCAGAAAACCAAGAGGAATGAGGAATTCACTGCATGGAGGTTTACCAAAATGCCCTGAGGATTTTAATAAATGCATTCCACTCAAAGTGGTTAAATTTTGAAAAAATTAAAAAATAAATAAATAAAACCCACAAATTGCCATCCTAAAATCTCTCCTTTGGTAGGGAATGATTATCTGGTCCTCACCATAGTAAATCAAACGGCAGGAAAGTTAATTCGTTGGAACCCATTTTACTATCTACATCTCTACCATAATCCTTCAACCCTGAGCCTCTTTAACGTCCCTACTATCGATACCATCATACAATTATTTTGTTGGGATCCAATTCTATTCAAATGAATTGGCCCTAAATCCTAATCCATTTAGAATTGCATTACATAAAGGTATCACTACTGATTAACTGTTGGGTTCTTTTCCAGTTAGCTAAATGTGCTTGGCGGATGATTGGCTGGAAGGATTTTGTAGAAGGCGAAACATGGCTAGAAACTTGCTTTCATAATAAATGGCTAGAACAATCAGTTCTCCTGTTATTTACATAATCTTGGTTATACGGTTATTGATACTGAACTTGGCAATAATTATTTTAATAATAACTATTAACATAATCTTGTAGATGATAATTGATAATTGATTGCCGGCCTAATGTGGTGGTTGGTCCATTGGTACCTATCCTGCTTTTCTTTCCTATATCAAGTAGCTGTGCAAGCAGACTTTCTTAGAATAATTGACTTGGATTTATAATATGGCTTTGATTTCAGGGACCACCTGCCCATTTCTTTGGCCCGTCTCCGGGCGGTTTGTTTCGTTTGGTTTGATGTTGTATCATCATATATTATACATTAAGGAAAATAATTTTATGAGAATTAGTTTTTATCAATTTTTTTGTGAGAAATCTAAGTGGAGCCTATCTATCACCCAATCTAAATTTTTCAATACACAGGGGACCCTTGATAGTCACACGCCGCAAGTTTTGATCAAATCCGAATTTACTAGACCATTGAATTAACTAAGCACCAATTCGAATGGACTAAATTTGTGAGCTACGGATGAAGGGATTCGAGACATGTGATTAGGGTCAAACTTGATATTCAAGTGGCTCCACAAAAATCTTTTCATCGCCCCTAATTGCATCCAGAAATGAGACCCACAAGTGGGCCCTATAAAAAGTGCTCACGGTAAGTGTGTGAAAACACTTTTCATAGAATTTAAAGCCCTTCTATTACTATACATAAACTATATTGGCCACATAAGAAAGTGACACATTATTATACGTATTACAGTTAAAGCTATAATTGTGACAATTTGGCTTGAATCGAGTCTCTATATAGGTAAATTGGCAGTGGTTCAAGTCCAATACATTAGACAAATGTTAGATCTAGGTCCAAGTACATGGAATGCTAATTAGGTCTCTTTCCAACATGGTCCCCCACTAGACCGTTTCAATTCCTGGAGCTATGGGTGCTAAATCAACATCTTGGATTGTTTGGGCCACATTTTTATGAAAAGAATTAATCACATTAAACAAAATTCTGAAACCTCAAAATTCTAACCTTTCAATACATGATGGGTTGCGAACTAAGCCAATTGGTTTATTGAGTTGTGTCTGCTCAGGTTGACCGCCTTCTCAAAACACTTAAGGGCTCGTATATTTGAATTAAAATAGATAGGAATTTAATATAGAATTGTTAGTTAAAAAGGAAGACCAAAGGAGTGTCTTATTTAAAAAATAATCTTTTCTATTAGGGAATTAGAATCAAAATAAAATGAAAAATGAACTATATTAGGCCCGTAATAGCTAGCGAGCAATCATCTGTGTGCTTGAGGTTTGTGGGCGACTCCCATACTGTTTTCAGCTTGTTTGGATTCATTTGACTTGGGAAATTGCAAAGAGGCGAAGTCCGTCATCTTCCCTGAGCTGTCTTATGGGCAATATTTGAAGCCTAAAGAGTCAAAAGGCATCATCTCAACTTGGTGGGGTCCACCTTTTGATCGGGCCACCTGAGCTTGCAAAAGTTTGACCAGTTAATCAACTATGACCATTTATCATGGAGAAGTCATTTTTGGATTGATCCAATGAAAATGGGACAAAATTTGACGTAGATTAAAATGTTTTGTATGTGCTTAGGGGGTTGTTGGTCACTCCCTGGCTTTGCATGAAATGACTTATTGGGGCCGTAATAGCTAGAGAGTTATCATACCAACCACTTAATTTTTAAAAAGTGAGATACTGACCATAAATACATAATTTTGAGTAACTTTAATGTAAAAACCCATAATTGCAAATATAATACATATTGATTATTATTATTATATTTCTTTTCTTTCTTAAATCATGACATTATGGAAGCCGATAAAAGCATGTATAAGATTCAGAGTAAAATCAGATGATGATTATACATAGATTACCAATCAAAGCAAGATCTAATTATGCGTATGCTTGCAACAACTACAAGTATGTAATCTCATGTCCTCAACTAAACCCAGACATGAACAACTCGGCTTTTGGAAGAGAGAAACAAATCCAAATAAAATATGCATAGTTCTAGGTGCCCAGATTTTGTTAGTCTAACCTGTTCAGTGGTTATCTTTTCTTGAGGCTTCATAACATGTGGATTAACCTTAGAGAACCAACTATTACTGGCCCATAAAAGAAAATTTTCACACAAACCTTTCATACAGGCAACACGCCCTAAATGGCTTTGCAAAACATGTGGGTCAACCTTAATTAGGTTTATATGAAGGAGCGATGCAAGTCGGCTGATGTGTAGGGTTGCAAATGGGTCCAATCTTGGAAGAAACCATGTTGTATCCGGACTTGGATCTTTTTTCTCTAAAGGATGGGTTGGGTTAGATCAAAATCGGCATGGAACCTATTAGATGCATGTAGATCTGTGAAATGAAAATGATGGGATATTGCCTGCAGAGCTATCCTTAGATATGACATTTGCTCCTGATGTGTCGAAGTTTAAGTATTTTCCTCCTAGGAGGTGCAATATCCCACACCTCTTGTAGCGCAATATCTTAGGGTCTTTTGAAATTGCATACTTGCGACATCCTAGGTCTGTGTGATATTGCACTATTATTGTACTAACATTTCTGTGGAAAATGTTTAAACTTTGACCATACTAAGGCAAATGTCAGGTCTACGAGAAGAAGACCTACAGTCAATATTCCAAAAAAAATTGAAGGATCTGATTCTGGCTCGGACCCAATTCCGGTTCTGACTCCACCTTTAATTCTGCATTCGGTTCCAATTTTGGCTTCAATTCCCCAGTCCTACCACCACCACAATAAACTGAAATGAACAATAATGATTGGGACGATAGTGGTTTCTAAGGATGAGGGAAATGAAAAAAAATCAGTAACAGACTAAGCTTGATTTCCAATTCTGAGACCCAAACACAACACAGGATTCGAACATATTTTGAAGGATGATTTTGTAGAATCTTCAAAACCAAAAGGTATTAAAAGAAAATATTTGAACTTTGGGAAGGGGGTGGGGAAAATCATCTCTAGAGGTAATCAGGGAAAATGTGAGCAATCATCTCTAGACAAAACCATAGTCCAAGGTTGAAACGACTTGAACATCCCCACCCAAATTTATTGTAAATGGATGCTGGAAAAGCATTTTTAGCACGTGCAGAACACTTTCTTCTTCGTCTTCTTCTTCTTCTGCTTCTTGTTTGATGAATTTGTGCCTTTTATGCTTGGTGTGATTTAAGATTTCTATTCTGCCCGTGCGGAAGCACGAAATTTGAGATCGACAATAAAGCCACACACAAGAGGAGAAAAAACTACACAAGGGCACACCTGAGAGAAGTTTATATAGTTGGGTGATGTGCCAACATCTACGGCGAAAGAGAATTCACTCTCTTTACTATGCACACTTAGATCTAGAGTTACAAGTTCCATGATATATATAACTTTCTCTTTTTTAGCCTCCTAAGAAAGCCTAGAACAATGATCAAAATACCCCTCATCCAAAAGCACAGTCTCGCTAACCCAATAGATCAATTTGCAAAACATGAAATACAAGATATAAACCCAAGAATTTCTTAGTAAAGACATTGGCAAGTTTCTACATTGAAACAAAAGCCTGTATCGGTACTCAATGTTCCACGCCAATATTTTCTTAATGAAAACCTTTTCAATTTCCTAGTTTAGCATTATCATTACTTTGTTCATTCACAAAATAATGTAATATTCATATATCTAACTGTATTAGCTAATCACCCCATAAGCTACGGCACTATCAACAAAGGAAAGGTGACAATTTTACTAATGCAACTTTATTTATGACCACTGAACACTGATGATGGGAGGAAGGGTAATTGTTAAAAGGGCAGCCACTAATCCGAGTAATCTGAGACAAAAGCTGAGCGATATTCCTTTCTCAAAGAATTTAAAAAAAAGGAGAGTGATACACATACAGATACTAACTCACACATGTAAGATAATAGAAACTTGCACATATGATGAGGATACCGACACAACTTACACATGTGAGGTAATAGGGATTCACACGTGAGGATACACACATAACTCACATATGCGAGGTAATTGGAACTAAATTGAAGGACATTTCTTTCCCAATCTTTCTTTTTTTTAAAAGGAGAACAGCATTGTCATAAGCATGATAGAACGAGTCACTTACAAAAAAAGATTAAAAAAAAAATTCTTCTCAGCAGTAATAACTTGCTAAAGATATTTTTGACAATAGGTTTAATAATTAGCCTGCTATTAAGAGATGGAGCTAGTTGTTCTCGTCGTTATCTTATCTATTCACACTACTAATGCCTTTCACCAGCCTGTATGTGTTGGGTGAATGAAACAAATAGGCATTAAAATTGGTGGGATTCAGGCTGGTTCAATACTGTACCCCGACTAAAATCTGAGCTACTAGTAAGGGCATGGACGCAAATGGATTTAGTCCACAAGACGATGCTTATACATGTATTTGATAAAGAACTGAACCTGCAATCTGAAGATGTTAAGAGGGAAAAACTTATTCATTTTGAGTTGAAAAAGTGCCTCTCTAAAACATATCAATATAAATGATACACAAATCAGTCGCATGCAGTATCATATCACTACAAGTGGTACGCAAATCAATCACATACATCCAATAACAAACATATAATGCGTTTCTAAACATGAAAAATGAAAAAGGAACACCCCATGTAAAAGCCATCTCCTGTATCCATCTCCTAAATGAAAATGAAAAATGAAGATCAGACCTCAAACGCCAGTCTAGAGTCACAACACCATCACCTATATATCCAACATTCATTCACAAATGAAGAAAGAATTGTTAGTATCACATAAGCTATATATATTCTGAATAAAAGGTAAGTGCTATTGTTAACCTCACCGCTAAATCAGATAAATGAGGAAGAACCAATGACCAAATCCCATCACAATTAAATCGACTCATATACTGCAGCAACTCTCATTCCGTGGTCATTTTTTCACATTCGCAAAATGCTATCATTTGCCAAACATCAGAAAAACTAAAATAGCTAGATATATCTCTCACAAAACATACATTTCACATAAGCTTAAGGCTCTAAGTCAGCGTTCCCCAAATGGGATATTGGACAGAGCCTTTCAATTTGAGCACCTTACAAATATTCAGCTTAAGGCTCTAAGTTAGATTGACTTTATAAGCCTACCAAACATCGTTGAATCATTCAAAAGAATCCACAACTCGGTTCGCATTTACATTAGCTGCAACAGAAGAGTTTCACTTCCAAGCTGACAGATATAAAGAGAATGAAAACAGTTCATAAAGACAAACTTTTGAAACTGGTCTACAAAAAATGAAGAGAGGTTTATGTTACTGACACTCAGTCACTGGAAGCACAAGGAACAAATAACCCTATTATGAAATGGGTTAATACGATTAACTGGCACTTTCTGAAGCATCCTAAGCAGATCAAAACAGGCAAAACAAACAAAAATAGAAGGCAAAGTGCACAATATGAATAAATCACTGCCTCGAAATATACATGTTAGGATTCTACCTGTTGGGCCGAAAGAGACCATATTTTGAAAAGGCTAGAAATAGAAATGTTAGAGAGCAGTTGAAATGCTAAAGTGAAATAAAGAGATAAGACACTTCATAAAATGATCAAGAGATATTAGAGTTGAAAATCACCTCATATTTTCTCATTTAATCCCTAGCAGAAATGTCATTGTTCATAGTCAAAGATAAGACAAGAGAAGAAAGCTAATGTTCAGCAGTGATTAGTTTCCTTTTGTCGTTCCATCCAAATCCACTGAGGTCAAGCATTAGTTTCCTAATTACATACGTCTCTCTTCAATGTCTTATATTCTTAAGTTTATCTTTGGTGAAAGTACCACCAAATTCACTCATGTTTTGTTGTCAACAAATTTCACCCTTCACATGTGAACCCTCCTGCATTGCTCAACCATGAGATGGATGGGCATCTGAATTTGCATTGTTGTCTATCAATTTGATAGCACATATGAGAATATGTAGTTTTCTCCACAAAAAAATAGTGAAATTTGTTATTTTTCATTACAAATTGGAAATTTTCTTTTAAACAAAGCTGCTCTGCTCACATAATTTAATCAACATCATCCAACCTATGACCTTTTCAATGGTGGCCCCTTAAAAAACAAATACAATTTGGCATTCCAAGATATATCACCGTTTCACTAACAAAGATAGTTGTTTATGAGAGAGGAAGATCATGGGCCAACAATCATGATTATTTTTTTCTTGATGCAAAGAAAGGGAAAACAAGAAATATATAATAAATAAATACAAAAAACTTATTTATGTTAGCCTAAAAGGTACATAAAACATATGGAACAAATTTCAAAACCACTCTAACTCATTTTCTAATCATAAAAAATGCATCAACTTTGCAATCTAAAAACTAAATGATGGAAGCAGAGATCTCATTTTAGCAGCCCAATATCACATTAAAAGAGAGAGAAAAAAAAACAAATATCTATCTCATCAAACTCATTTCCCAATCATCGTAACCCATCAAGCATGAAATTTAGAAACTCAGGAACCTCTATACATGTCTCATTTCAATAGAATAGTACCAAACAAAGCATAAGAGGATTTGGATGTGGTGCATATAAGAGAAAGCGAGGGAGAAGGAAAGAGAGATTTTCAACATAGCAGCCAACTTGGACTAAACCAAAGGAATTGTGGAGGGGATTTTCTGCTTGGGTTTTCTTTTTCTCATTTTAAAGCATTCCTTGTGGAAAATCTAAATATAAAGGGGAGCTAGATTTTCTGTAGAAACTGAAGTCCGATCCGTGCCCCCCCCCCCCCCCCCCACACACACACACACACCAAAAACCCCCCACCAAGCCCAACACACACACTCTAGAAAACAAAAAACCTCAATCTTGAGAAAAAAATCATTGCGCTACTATGGGTTTGTATTTCCGCAAATTTTAGCCACACCAAAAAAAGGAAAACCCATTTTTTTCACAAAAAAAAAAAAAACCAGTTATATTTCCATAAAAATGGTATCATGAAAATGCCCTAAATGCATCTATTCTATATTCATATCCTCTGAAGTTGGATGTATTACTGTTGTTGTTGCCGTTGTTTTTTGGATTCTATTTTCTCTTGTGGTTTCCAATTGCTCTGTCACAACGTTTTCATAGCAATGGTTGTATGGTTATTATTATTTTTTTAGGGGATTCATGCTTGCAAATCCAATAAAACCCATGCTTCCTGTAGATTTCTAGAAGAATAAAGGCCCACCTGGGCACTTTTACATCAGAGTCTTACTATCTGAGTCCTCTACCTTTTTTATCTAAACACCCCTGAGAATCTTCCATGCGAGGCCCACCCATAATCAATCCAACCCCATCACTTTCAATATCTCTAATAATTGACTCTCACTCCAATTTGATTATTGTCTACCTACACTCACCTTTGGCTTGAAACTCAAACGTATTGTTAGCAACTTCCGTTGAGGAAGAAAATCTAAAGTAGACGATAAAAGTGGAGTAAATGACAACAAAGACATGGAAAATGTTATTTCCATCCATGATGTATGCTTTATAAGCTTAAGAAATCATCTCTCTCCTCCTTTCTTAAAAGAGAAACTGAAGCCTTTTTGTGCTTTTCCTTGATTGTGCTCGAAAATGGTGATGAATGCAGTGGAATCAAGTCCAACATTCACACATTTCAAGCACTAAGAAGAATGGAAAAATAACTCCTGCTCATCATTAAATTTCCTTTAATTACATGGGTTCAATGCTCTGACCTCGAAGACGTAGGTTGCTTACAAGTTTTGAAAAATTACAACCCCTTTCTCTAATCTCAGATGTAATAAAACTAGAAATATTAAGAGAATTACATGAGAAAAGGACAAAAAATGTAGAAAAAAGCAAGACAGGGAGTGGTGACCATTTTGGACACTGTTTGTCTCTTTTTCAACTCAATTTGCCTCTATAGTGCTTTCAGAGTGCTGGAAGCTATATTTTTTTATTTTAGGAGCATTGAATGGTCACCCAGAATGATGAATTCAACCGTAGAATCGCCTACAATATTTGGTAATCACCATTTCTTTGTTACAAATTGCTTTGTGCCAATCCGGAAAGGGTGCTTTGCAAGCAACTAAGGCTAAGACTATGTCATTCTAACCCTATGATTTGTAAGGAACAAAATGAAGCCGAAAAAGGCTTGTTCACAACCTTAGAAATAGACTAACGCCCCTTCAAGTGGGAGAACCAAAGAAGGTAGCTTCATCCCCTCGAACTTCTTTGATGCCTAATAGTCTTAAAGTTCAGTGTCTATGGTCATTGGTGAGATGTATATTCTCCCACTAAACCATCTCTCACCTCAAGTCTGTGAGAGGAAGAAGAAAAAGAACTTGAATGTTTGTGGTGCCTTGGAAGCTCGGAGATCTTGCTTAAAAGTTTCTCAACCTTGCTTGGAATTTTTTTCAACCTTTTGTTCAGAGCGCAAGTATGCCTTTTATAGGCTTTAGAGGGAGTTAGAACAGTTCCTAGCAGTTAGGAGGGAGTTAAGCTTCAAAATAAAATGAACTAACTCCTAGAAACCGTTCGTAACTCCTTTACAGGTGTTTGTGAAAGCGACCGCAGTCACGAACAGGCCCAGTTTTGGGTTTTTTTTTGCATATGTGACCCGTTTTCATTACTTTTGGGCCCGAACGGTATCCTAGCTTTACGAGACTTGGAAGAGTGCTTTCCAACACAATTTTGAGTGTCATAGAAATTTCAACCTGTTTTGACATTCTAAAGTTAGTCAACCCTCCCTTTAACTTTTCATGAAAATGGGCCTTTGATCAAGCTGTTTGAGGCTCAAATGACCTTGGACTGACTTGAAGCTTGGAGGGATTGATTTCAGGAGCATCTTGAAATGTCCACCCAAATTTCATGTGATTAGATTTGTGGAAGCAGGATTTTGACCAGTGACCCACTTGTTGCATAGTCTAAGTCAATGTCTTTTTGCATTGCAGGCAGTCAGCTTGTTTCCTACCTGAATGATGTTCAATTGATTTGAAACTTTGACAAGTTGACTTTGAGCACGTTTTGAGTCTTTGATCTAAATTTCATCAGCTTTGGCCTCCTAGAAATAAGATTTTGGTCTGTGACCCCAAGGTTAGTGGGGTTACTAACCCCTGAGCTGACATGTAGTTAAAGGAGGGTCAAATGAAGTCCCTCTGGCTTGAAAATTTGCAAAGTCACTTCCGAATATGACTTGAGATTTGCGTCCGAATATCATCAACTTTGGTCACCTGCAAGCAGGACTTTGGTAAATGACCCCATAGCTTGGGGGTCACTAACCCAAGATTAACATATTTGTTGAACTTGGGTCAAACGACATCTATTTGACTTGAAATTTTATAGAGCCACTCCTAAATATAATTTGAGCTTTTTTCAGGAGTTTTAGCTGATTTTGACATGTAAGAGTGTCAGGCGTCACAATGACCCCAAGGAGCTAGCAAACAGTCACTGAAGCTTGAATTTAAGTTGAAATGAAGTCCAAATGCTTTGAAACTTTGAAGCATTATTCTAAAGAATGTTTTGAAGTTGCCATGTGATTTTCAGTCACTTTGGTAAGCTAGAAGCCTGAGTCGGTTCAATGACCCCTAGGTTTTGAGTCAATGAACATAAAAATTTTGTGTTTAGCGGGTTGAGTGACTAAATGAAGTCTGCAAACTGTAAAATTTGAACTGTTGCACTCTGAGCTCATCTAAAATCTTTTGAGTAAGTTACATCAGCTCTGATCATCTAGATGCAACATTTATGAGTCCTTGAACTTGGAATTTGTTTGTGATGTCTTCACTGCAACACTTGTAATGTTTGTAATTTTTTATGGGTCAACATTCCTCTACACTTAGCTCACATTTTTCCTCATCTTATTTTGTTTAGATGTCATCCAACTTACTTTTTATCTTTACATCCTGTAATAGATTATATTGCACTTGGTATTTTGGCTTTAATTTTTGTTTGACCAAAGACATACTTCGATTTTTTTTTCTCTACAATATGTGTTTTGGTCAATTTATAGATGTTTGTAATACTCTTCTATTCCCTTCTCCTTTTGATAAACATTAGAAAGAGGAATCACTCACATAATAATATGAATCCAATGTTGGGAATCAAAAGGTGGCTGTTGTGGATAGCACACTCGCTCCAACAATTTGACCTGGGGATTAATCTCTAAGTTGGTTTCCTCAATCTCACGAAAAAGATTCTAGTGGCGTTCCATGAGCATTCTTCCTGTCTTTCACTCTTTTTAATTAGTAATGTGTCTTTTTTTTTGTTTTCTAAAAATTCTAAGGGAATCAGAGTGATTCGAAAAATGGGTGGACAAATTCTAAGTAAACTTTTGTTTGAAGCTGGATTCGGCAGTGGACTAACTCATCATCACATAATTCCTTAGAGAAAAATGAAACCTCTAAATTAATGAATGTTGCTTTTGTACCAATTCTTTACTTCCTTAGGTACCAAACATTACCACAGGCTTTGGACTGTTAAGGCTTACATTTTAAAACAAATTTGCAAGAGGATGCTTTTTTGTTTAACTGGCCAATCCAAGATTTGTCCTATCAACTGGTCTACCCAGAGGTAATCACCATTCCTTGAGTTAGAAGGATATTAGTTAGAATCTCAACTTGGTAAGCTTCAAAATGTGATGATCCAACAAGAAAATACTAGGTCCTATAAAGAGAGTGTTGAAAAACCAAAGAAGGTAAGAGACCAACATTATGCTAGCCTTTGAATGTTAAAAAAATGTCAAGGTTAGAATCTGCAATTGCACAAAATGAAGTTTGTATGTATAGGATCAATATTAGGAGCATTAAAAAAGTGGAAATTTGATGATCAATTGAGCTTAATTTGAGAATTGACAAGATTAATAGAAGGACTCAAAAAGGAGCTAATTAGTTTAACGAAGGCATAAAAGAATAATGCACTGCATCAACAATTACTTTGGGCTCTTTCCTCAACAATTACTCTAGGGTCTGTCCTCTATTCTATGAAGCACGGAGACGGATACGGGACACGGATACGATACGACACGGACACGGCGATACGGCAAATCCTAAAAAAATAGGATACGGACACGGCAAGGACACGGCAAATAATAAATATATATATTTTTATATATAATCATAAAATTAAAGAATAGTTATATTTTTAGCCAAATTAAAATGCATAATGTCACAATTAATAAGGAAACAACATAACTAACACTAGAAAAATCAAAAATAAAATCCATAATGCATAATATAATGTAATAGTAGGCCATAGGCCCTTAGTACATCAATCATCACCAACATTACATGTCAGGATCACATCATAATCAAAATAACAAAAAAACGTCCCTCCACCCACTCCATAAAAGAAAAAAACAATAATAATCCTCACTTCATTCATGATTCATCATTGGAGACATCTTCAATGGCATCATCATCCCCCCCAACACTCCCATCATCAGTAAATAGCACAGCCTCTAATTCCGGCTCATCAAGTGAGAGATTTGCAATCTTAAGTACTCCAACGTCCTCTAGGGATTCAAATGCATCTCCTGCAATATCCCACATCTTAGTTTGTCCTTGTATGTACTGTGGGGTTCTCCTTGATAGAAGACGAAGATTACTATGAGTGAATACCAGATCTTCAGCACGGTTTGGTAATATTTTATTCCTTTTTAGCGAGTGAATAAAGGAGTAAGTACTCCAATTCCTCTCAGAACAAGATGAGGAAGAAGGTTGCACAAGCAGCTTCAAAGCTAAGGTCTGAAGCGAGGGAGAAAATGCACCATAACACCAACTTTTTGGATCCATGGTTGATCTATCATGAATAGAATCAACCTCTGAAAATCCTCCGGAATTAGTTGAGAAAGCTGCATACTCCAATTGAACTTTTTGTCTCTCTTCTGGATCAACATAATATCTTTTCAAGCACTTTGTTCTTTCTCTTGAAACCTCCAAATCTTTATGTGGAGGAACTCGATTTGTATCCTCATGAAGCCATGCATCGCTATAGTACCTTAAATACAAGAATGAAAATTATATGATTAGTTTATATTTTTTTAGTTAATAGTTTTTCTTAAAAAAAATATGCTAAAGCTTAGAGGTCACCTTGGGTTTAATGAATGTGCTAAGCAATGAAGCGGAGTGTTGTTCTTATTCCAACGGTTAACTAGAATCTGATGCACCACATCATAGAAGGTTGATGTCTCATCTTGCCGCTTCCCTTCATGCCTATATATTGCCAACTTCACTTTCTCTATCATTGTATCTCACATATCATAAACTAAGTGAAGACAAGGCTTATCTGTATTACAAGCCCGAAGCATATCATAAATAGGCAAGGTAAAAGCAAGAATGTAATCAATCTTATCCTACCAAATGTCATCTAACACATTTTCCTTCACAAACTTGGCTTTTTCAACGTCATCATCCCTATAAGTAGACCAGTTGTTACAAATTACCATAGCTTGAAGACCACCCTTTATCAATTTGAATCTTTTAAGCATCACAATCATCGAAGCAAAGCGTGTCTCCGCAACTGAAACCAATTTCAAACTAACAAAGTCATTGAACATAGACAATCTCATTGAATGATTCATGATAAAATGCTTTATCACCATGACGTCCCCAACAACATCGGTAATCCAACTGCACTCTGCATAAGTTATTTCATTTGCTTCCACATTTTTTGCTGCACAAATGTTTTTTAGGGCAAGATTCAATGTGTGTACTACACATGGTGTCCAAAAAATATGAGAAAATATCCCTTCAATAAGTTGCCCCGCTCCTTGGCAGTTTTTGGCATTATCCGTAATCACTTGAACAACATTTTGGGGCCCAACTTGAAAGATGACTTCCTTCATCAAGTTAGCAATGAAAAATTTATCCTGGACTTCACCTGAACAATCAACTGCTTTTAAAAACATAGGCCCCCCTTCTGTCACTGCCATAAAATTAATTAATGGCCTTCTTTGTGAATCACTCCAACCATCACTAACAATGCTAAGCCCCTTTTCCTTCCATGTGCCTCTAATTGGTTGCAATAATCTGTCAATGTTTGCTCTTTCTCTTTTAAGCAAAGTGGTTCTCAACAAATTATAACCAGGAGACAAATAACCCGAAATCTGATTATTGGCAGCAAAGTTATAGGAACTAACATAATAAGGGTTCCTAGCCAAGTGAAAGGGCAAGCCTGCAGAATAAAACATCCTAGCTATTTCAGAATGTAATTGGTCCCGTGCCCCAATGTTAAATGCCTTCTCAATGGCATTTCCACTTCCACTTCCACTTCCACTTCCACTTCCACTACCACTCCTCAACCGCTTGTTTGATTCAAAGAGGGTCAGCCCTTGACTAGCAATCATGCCACTCAAAGATGCTCTAGGAGGGGGCAAAGGAACTTTTTTTGGTTTAAGGCTTTGCAATCTAGCTTCAGCTTCCTCGATAGCTTTTTGCATTTCAGCCATATCTTTAGGAGTGACTTTAGAACATATTTGAATCCCTTGACCACTAGTTTTTAGCAAATGTGCCTTTACCGTAGTATATGAGCCCTTAAAAGCTTTGTGGCAAAATTTACATTGGAAATGAAAATTCCCTCCTCCCCCTCCAATTTTCTCCAACTTCGTTATATAGTTCCAGAGGGGCTTATTTTCATCTTGTTTTGAGCCCTTCGCCGGTACAGGGCTGCTAGCTCCCGTAGAAGAGAATGACATATTCTCAAATCAATTTCCTATCACATTGAAAAATAAACTATCACATTGAAAAATAAACTAGGAAAAAAACGCAGCACAGCAGTCTCATTTAAAAAAAAACAACAGCAGCACAACAGTCCCATTTAAAAAAAACAACAACAGCACAGCAGTCCCATAACAGTAGCAACACAGCAGTCCCATTTAAAAAATAAACAGCAACAGAACAACAGTCCCATAACAGCAGCAACAATTCAAAAAAAAAAAAAAAGAAAGAAAGAAAACAGCAACAGTAGCAGCATAACAGCAGCAGCAAAGTCCCGTGGGAAAAATAGCACAGCAGTCCCATTTAAAAAAAAAAAAAGGAAAAACAGCAACAGCACAGCAGTCCCATAACGGCAGCAGCAATTCGAAAAAAAAAAGAAAGAAAACAGCAACAGTAGCAGCATAAACAGCAGCAGCAAAGTCCCGTGGGAAAAACAGCACAGCAGTCCCATTAAAAAAAAAAAACAGCAACATCACAGCAGTCCCATAACAGCAGCAGCAATTCGAAAAAAAAAAAAAAGAGAAAGAAAACGGCACCAGTAGCAGCACAACAGCAGCAGCAAAGCTGTCGCATGGGAAAAAAAAATAGCAGCAAATCTGTCCCATTGAAAAAATAGCAGCACTGAAAGAAAAAAAAATAAAGAAAGAAAACAGCAACAGCTAAGTAATCTATTCAAAACTTTGTAGTAGGCTCCACTAGAACCCATGATTTGTTTAAGGCTGATGTTTTCTTATTTTTTCAAGCAGCTGAAGACTGATAAGTAATCATTTGAGTGGGTCTTCTCCTCCACTGTATGAAGCTGTCTTATGCCTTGTTTAGATATTTAGAACTTGTTCACTTTGGACTAAAATTACCTGTAACTTTTTATGCCCAAAAAGAAAAACAACCATGACCTATGCATAGCTCAAGTTTTCAAACACATGAATTTTCATTCAAAATTTGTGTCGTAAGATCCAATTGAGGCCTTTTTAGAGATAGTCATGAGTAGTATCAATCATGCACCTTGCGGCATAAAAGGGTGTAACCCAAATATTCACCCAACTATGAAGTTATAATTTGAGTCTTTTGAACATACCATTAAGTTCCTTAAAAAAAGCATACTTGAACATAGTAACAAACATAAAATGTAGGATACTTGACATAAATCAAACAATTTGTTTTGTTGACAAGAACAAAAGAGGAAAAAAAATACAGAGGATAAATTGTCTATAAGTACTTTGAGGTGAAAATTTTTGAAATGGATAGACATGGCAGTTGATGAAATGATGTTTTATTAACTCTTCATACCAAGCAGGATTCAAATATCAACTCATGTTGTTCTCCAAGCTTACTCTATATACTTAGAGTGATAAGATAGTAATATTACCAAAGGATTGAATATGCATGAACCTTCAAGTGGTAATCAACATAAATGAGTTTTGATACATTATAAAGCATATATAATTGAGAAGAAAATAAATGACACTCTAGTTGAGAATATGCATGGTGTCCTCAATCCCTGAGTCATTATTTTGTTTTTCTACAACTGTGATGCTTTAGGCTAGACCCAAGTGTGGGCCATGAAATATTTCTGATGGAATATTTCTAAAAGTTGAATTGGCAAGTTAGGAACCGCCGCTATTAATTCATTGTAGCATTATAAAAAAATGAAAAAGAAAATATAAGAGTTGTTCTTACAGTGTCATTATATATCATCATCATCATCAGTTGAATCTCATCTCATCAATTTCATGTCAGCTTATAAGTTCTATTCAAATCCAAAGCAGACTTGTAATAAACAAATCATTATTGAAATTTCCATATATCTTTTTCTACAATGGATACATTGATATGCAATGTATGGACATTGAGTTTGAAATGTATGGGCATATCCATGCTAAGTACAGGTTATTGTGCTATTTATAAGTTTCTTGAACAAATTAATCACATTTGAACACAGTGTAACACTCCGACCCAGCTTGACCTCGTTTAGCGGTTAGTTAATCTCGTTTTCGTGGTTAATCGTGTTTTGTTGTGTTTTGATTTTCGTTACGGGTCATGGATAGGTAGTTGGGTTGAGTTTGACCTGGATTAAGTAGACCAAGCCCTTTTTCGTAATTTTAGCTTTTCTAAGACATTGTCATTTTTGCATCATCTTGATGTCAACACGTGTCTTTCGTTGAGCTCGTTAACTTTCGTAACTACGTCATTTGCAACCGAGGTCGTGTGCTTCGATTGGACTCGAATTTGACTCAAACTGAAAATAGACTTATGACTTGGACCCTCTTGTAATTTGACCACCTCATGAGCTTATATATCTCACCCATCGATCAAACTCATATTCTTTCTCTCGTTTTCTCTCTTTCTCCTCACTGTGCACGTGGAATTCTCTCCCTCCTTCACTTGAATTCTCTTCACTTGAATTTCTCTCCTCCATCGATCAAGAGGAATTGGGTCCTTTGCATGTGAGGTAAGTGGATTCCTTCCATTCCCCTCCTCTCCATTCTCTATCTCTTCTCCTTCTTGTTCTTATTGGTGGGTTTGTGTAGTGGATTTCTCTCCATCCCTCATGCATGCATGTGCTTTGATTTGGTTTAGGTTGTGTTTGGGCTTGAGGGCAACGAATTGTGCAATTGATTTCCAAATTGAGGCAAGTATAACCATAACTTGGAGAACCCATGTTGGTATGCATTTGATTTGGTTGGTTTGACATGAATTGATATGGAAACAAGTGTTTACAGCCCATTTGATACTCATTGGTTCAGTACTTGTGTATTCCCATTGATGAATTGAATTTCTGATGCTTTCCCAGACATTCTGTACGTGTTTCAGGAATTTGATTTCGTGCAGGTACGGCTAAGCCGTATAGCACCTACGGCTCACAATCCAGAGAGGAGAAAAACCCAGTTTTCCTCTACGGCTAGGGCACGGCTAAGCCGTGGATTGCCCTACGGCTAAGCCGAAGCTCAGCCGTGGCCCAGCCGTAGAACAATACAGGGTGTATTTTCTGGAATAACTGAGAGTCAGCAACTGACAGACCTTCTACGGCCCAGCCACGGCTAAGCCGTAGACCACACACAGCTAAGCCGTAGCACACACACGGCTAAGCCGTAACCACACATGAAGAATAAGGCTAGGTGTAAAGAAAAGACCTATAGGACCTTCATGATAGAATGTAGAGCACCTAGACTTGCCCAACGGAATGTGATACAACGCGTGAATGATCTCGATGGCTGCGAATCATTCATGTTCGTTATCCGGATGTTAAGCACCTCCCCATGGGTGTTGGTTTAAGGGACTTCGTGCACCGCCCGATTCCATGCAACACTAGACAACGGTGCATCGAATAACTTAAAACTACATCATCATACACGGTTAGAAACACCGGATAATTAGATTAGAATTGGTTTGTAACTCAAGATGATTCGATTTCACATGATTTGCTGCATAACATATTGCATTCGATCATTGATCTCAACGCTCTAACATGATTACGTATGTTTCGTTACTTTCACATAGTGATTACTTACCTTGAGTATGCATGTATGATATGTTCACTTACAGATATGTACGTATGATATGTTGTCACGATCTACTCAGGGTTTCCATGATTGACTCTGTATGGTCAGGCTCTACTTAGCCTCAGCCTTAGGAACCCGACGGGGTGAATTTGGTATAGTTATAAGGACCTGCTGCAGTATGGATTTGTCTTGGGGAACCGGACCCCAGGAAACCGAGACCCATTGTACCCTGGCCCGGACAATGGTGTTCTTTGCATGTTATAAGATCCCTCTTTTGGGAGCATATGGTAATGTAGTAGCCATTAGTTATGTACACAGCATGTATTCATTGATTCACATAGCATATTTCCTTCTTGCATGACAGCCTAGTATACGAAAATGCTTTCTTTAATCACATGATGTTCTTATTCTGTTAGACACAGCGTGTGTTAACTTGCTATGGTTTATACTTTGCTGAATCTTCGTATTCACAGTTGTTTTTGGTGTTGCAGGCCCAGATCCCCCTGCCGAACCCCCGCAGGTCGGCCAGGCTCCAGATGAGACCCCCGGGGCCCCATCAGGCCTAGAGGAGTGGATGTGATCACTCCGCGGGAGAGCGTTCTTGGCATGCATCATTTTGGAGTCTTGTTTTGTGGATTTGCAGACTAGTATTTGGCATGACATGTCATGACTGTATATGTTATTTTGTTCTTTTGTAAAACTTTCATATGTAATTATGTCAGTTCGTCCTTTGTATCCTCTTCTTGTACTATTAGTTTAATGTTTCTGATATTTGCAGCTTCCGTGTACTTGCTTGGCACGTGTGAATGTTCCCTTGTGCGTGTACATTTAGACCCGGTCTACGTGTGCATGCACGGGAGTACGTGTGTCATTAGGTTTGGCTTTTGCTAACCCCCGAACCCTGGGCTCGGGTTGTGACATACGTATTGTGACACACAGTAACAACATCAAATGTAGGACACTTTAACATAAATCATATAATTTATTATCTCGACAAAAAAATGAAATTATGAAGGAAAAATAGACTATACGAACCTCGATGTGGAAATTCTTGAAATGGATAGAAATGCAGTTGAAGAGATGTTTTTATTTACGCTGCATGGCAAATAAGATTCTTGTGTCAACTTATATTGTTTTACATGCTGCTCTGTACACTAGGAGCTGTAACATAGTAATATTTCGAAAAGATAGAATCATACATGAACCTTGAATTCATAATCAACATGAATAAATTTGGGTATGTCGTAATGCATTTATCACATAAAAGAAAACAAATGACACTCTAGTTAAGGTTATGCATAGTGTTCTCAATTTTTCCTTCAGTAACTAAAATTTTCAAAAGTAAAAAATAATAAAAATTAGAAAAGAAAAATGTGAAGAAGACTTTCTGAGATACGTTTTCATTATAACATATTATCATCACATCATCAATTGAACCTAATCTCAATTACTGTCTAGTGTGGCTTATAAGTTCTTATCAAATCCAAATAGGATTATGACCAAATTACTTTCTATAGAATAATAACACTAACTTAATCTGAGTCCTATGATTTAAATTGTTGAAATCACTGAATCATGGGCTCCACATCGACAAATTCACATAGGGTTTCAATGGCTCTGGTCCAATTGGCTAGCTGGTTTTGCTTCTGAGATCGGATTTGAGTCAATCCAACTTGCCCGTCAATCACTTTTCTGAAGGGAGAAATTGTGAAGTTGTTGCATTTACTTGAGGTCTTATAGTTGGGTCTAACAATTATATGAATTTGGTTAACACCGGTAATTTTTATTTAGAATGCCTATTTTGAAAGCTGCAATTTGATGGGTTAGAAATTTCAATCGTCTATCATTCTTCACTTGGTTAGTTCATGCTAATTTGATTTTGGGTCTTGATCCTCCAGTGCATCATGCAGCAATATAGCAATCAAAGTTGTACAATTCAAAATAAAGACAGAGACAAGATTTCATATGAAAAAAAGATAAATTCATTAATTTTGAAAAAAAATAGAAATGATCATAAACTAATTTTCGAAAGATGGAAAATCTACAAAACCCTCTTTTAGTTCGAGTGACAAGTAAAACTATCAGCGTACCGTCAAGCACAGAAGGCTTCTCACAATTAGCATTAATTGCACAAGTCATTCTAGCAGATCAAGTTGTTGACAAAAACTAGTTGACTCCAGTGCTTACCAAGTCTTCGTTATAAGAATCCAAGCAAGTTTAGGTAAATCCATGGAAATAAAAACAATGTAAAAGTAAATAAATGTGCAACTAAACCTTACAATGACTAGGAGGTTTTAGGTTTCTTCCATTTTTGCCAAATGAGCAGAATTGGAATGAAGCAGAAATTTCTCTAGCAAGAGTCCACATGTAGCATCATGCGTGAAAGAACTCACTGCCCTTAATGCAAAGGGCTCTACCTTGCATTGAAGGCATGCAATGCATTTCACACAAGCTGTGTTTTATGGATGCCCGTAGGAGGAAATGTTTCCTAGACTCAAATTGAGCCAACTCGCATAGTTTATTAAAGAAAATAACATAAATGGGCCAACCTCTGTGTGAAATTTCAGACTCATCAAACCATTTTAAGCATTTAGCTGAGGCTTACAAGTGAACAATTTTTCATAAACACATGACTATCGATCTAACGTCCATTCATATCAATGGAAAAAAAAATTGGGATTAGCGACATTCAGGTTGGTAGTGTGTGGTCCAGTTGGATTGATGATCATATGTACCCACTAGGAAGCGTGCACTGTGCACAAGGTGTGCAATGGATATTTCACATATATATAGTATGTGTTATAATATATCAGTTTATAGAGCTGCATAAAAAAGAAATACAGAGGACTTTATATTATCTTAACCTTAAAATCACACCCAACTTGAATTGGATCTGATTAACTACAATAGAGCCCAATTTGGGTGTGTGGCTAAACCCAACTTGTAACCTAATTAGATCATGGTTTTTATATAGTCATTCATAGATAGTATGCAAGGTTGCAACTGGGATGGTTCAATGGTAGTCCAAGCTCGGCTCTTTTGTTATGGGCCTCATAGCCAATCGGCCTAGATGTCTGAATAGAAATGAGCCCATTTGCACGTGATTGTGTTGAACTTATAAAGCCAACTGGGCCATATAATAGGCCCTTAAGCTAAAAATAGTGTCCCACAGCCCATTTATCTTTCAACCAAAAGCTCTCAGGCTTGGATGCGATCCTCAACTAAAAAGCAGTCTTAGAAAAAAGAAAGGTGATGATCTTGATGATAATGCGTACCTCTTGTATGCACAGCCCGTTTATTAAGATGACTGCCACGTGTGCTATTTTATACCAATCCTCCCCTTTCCCTTTGGCACATCTTCCCTCCAAACTGGGACAAGAATCAATACACAGGGATTGGAGCGTAGTGACCTTTAGCAATGATGCTGGTAGGCTCAGAAGATGGGGGCAGGCCTCAATCTCCAATTCTTCCAATGAAGTGAGATTCCCAATTTCCTCGGATAAAGAAGCCAACTTAGGCAAGTGGGAAAATTCTAAGCATTTCAATGTTGTTATTTTATACAAGCTCTCTGGCAAAGTGGCCAATTCAGGACAACTCTGGATAGATAAAGACACAAGGGAATTGAGGTGCTGGGCTTGGAGCCCTTCACCTAAAGATGTCAAGTTGTTACAATGTGCAATGGCAAGACGTCTAAGAGAGGTTAGTCCCTGAAACCCTTCATCAGGCAATGACTTCACGTGATCGTCGTTTCTAATGTAGAAAGTTTCTAGGGAGGTGAGGTTACATACTCCCTCCATCAAGGATTCGAGCTCTTTACATCTAGAAAACAGTAGTGTCTTCATCGCTGGAAGATCGTGCACATCCTTTGATAAGGATTGCAGCTTAGGACATTTGTCGATAAATAAAACCTCGAGAAGGGGCATATTCTTAAAAAATCTTTCTGGGAAAGAAGTCATCTCTAAAAATCTGTGGATCACAAGAGCGGTAATTGTTGTGTAGGCTGTTATAGACATTAATAGCAGCTCGTTGCATCCGTCCAACGTCAAGCTTTCAACTGATGGAAGATGTGGCATCTGAGTCAATTTAGGGCAATTTCTGATGGTCAATTCCTTAATATTAGCAAGACTTTGACTCATTTCATCACTCGACCACTTCTCAAGATCAGGCATGCCTGTGATGGTGAGAACTCTGAGGTGGTGTAGCTGTGATAGTGGAGGGAGAATTTTACATCTTCTACAATTGGTTAAAGAAACTTCAACCAGGTTAGGGACCTTCAAATGCATAAGCCAATGTGGGAATCTGGAACCCATGTAGTTCTCAATGCTCAATCTTTGCAAATTTGAATGTGGCTCAAGGCTTTCAATCACTCGCTCACAGATCTCATTTTCTGCTGCTGTAGAATCGTATGCATATTCCCATGATAAGCCTAGTGAGAAAAGTTTATGCCTCTCCCTCGAGCCCACTTTCTCTGCATCGACAGGATTTAGCACATTTTGGAGGTTTTCAATGTCTATATGACCTCGAAGCTTTAAACGTTGCAACTCATCTATTCCATTTTCTTTGCTGACAATGAATAGTGTCAACGTCTGGAGGTCTTTTAATTCTGAAATCCTGGCTGGCATTTGTGTTATTTGATAACACTCACGAATTTCAAGATGCCTAAGGCTAACCATCTTCCACATATTACTTGGCAATTCTCTGAGATTTTCACACCATAGAAGTTTTAACGTCAGCAAGTTCCAAAGGGTGCGGATTGATTTAGGCAATGTTTCAATGTCAATCCCATTCAATTCAAGGTATCTTAGATGTTTCAAGTTACCTATTGAATTGGGTAGCATTTTGATGTTGATATCATGTAATTTCAAGACCCGCAAGCATGTTAAACTTGAAATTTCATCTAGGATCACATCCTTGTCAATTTTTATATTTTGTAGGATGAGTGTCCGTAGTTTTTCTGCTTTGTGAATGCTGATCAGATCCGTTAGCAATATTCTCCATTCAGGAACAAACAATAAATGTCGAGTTTTTCTGGGGACACATTCCATTCTGCTAGAGTTCACAATTAAGCACTCGGTCCTTTTGACAGACTTTGCAAGATCATAAATGTGGTCATGCATCTTATATTCTAGTTCTCCAGCATGGCGAGGGACAAAATCCAGAACTTCTTCTTGAAAGAAAGACCTCCAACATAACTCATCAAAATACTCTTCACCGATATCTTCCATCAATTTACCTTCTTCAGATGATTGGATGAGACCTTGTGCAATCCACATTTCTATTACTTCTTGCTGCTTAAACGTACTGCCTTTGTGGAAGACAGTGCAGTATGTGAAGCATTGCTTCAGCTGAGATGGCAAATGATTGTAGCTCAATCTTAATGTGGGCATAATCTGATCTTCTTTGAGTTCCCAAATCTCATTGTTTCTAATAGAAAGCCACTCGCTCTCGCTTCTTTTATAGAGCAACAACCCTCCTAGAACATTTGCAACTAATGGCACACCTTTGCATTTTTTCACAATCTCCTTTCCAATGCGTACCAAGTCGGGATATTTTTCTTCATCTCTCTTTGGAAATGCTCGCTGCTTAAATAAAGACCAACAATCTTCCTCTTGTAGCCCTTCCAAGTGGAATGTGGGAAGTGTGCCCATGATAGATGCCACGATGTTGCTGCGAGTGGTTGCAATGATTCTGCTTCCTTTTTTGCCAACGTTTAACAAGCTTTTCAATTGAAGCCAAGCCTCTTGACTCTCATTCCATACATCATCTAGTACAAGTAGATATCTCTTCCCGGACAGAGTTTTTCGAAGGCGAGATTGCAGTGGATCCATGTGTTCAAGATCACATTTCTCCTCATTCACAGATGCTATACCAGCTTTCATGATTTCTGCACTGTCGAATTTTTCCGAGACAAACACCCACATCCTTTCGTCAAAATAACTTATCACCCTCTCATCATTGTAAACTAGTTTGGCAAGTGTGGTCTTCCCCAGACCTCCCATCCCAACTATTGGAATGATGGAAACATTCTCTTCCTCTTCATCACCCATGTTGATTAACAAATGAACTAGCTTATCATTGTCTTCTTTCCTTCCATAAACTTCCGATTCATGCACAAATGAATGGGTTGGAACTCTTGCTCCTCCAGTCTCTCTATGCCCACCAACATCTTCCTGCCTCAGATTATAATCAGACCTCTCCCGGGCGATCACATCCAATCGTTCCGCAACCTCCCTGACCTTCTTGCTCATCTTAGAATTAAATGCAAGTGGGTTGCAAGGAGTAAAGAAGTCGCGTACCTTGTTTGCTGTGCTGCTGCGAATCTTGACTCTACGTCGCAGATCCTCAGTTGCGAAGTCATCCAACACGTCCTCAACGTCGTAAGCCACATCCTGAAGCTTATCCAGCCAGTCTCTTATGGCGTTACTCGTCCACTGTTGCTCCTCTGCATCTTTGAGCACCGCTTGAATTGCTGTGAAGGTGCTGCAGAGATTGTCTAGTTCCTTGTTGACTCTACAGATGGATCCAAACTTTTCTAGCAAAGGCGAGCCCAGCGTTTCTATGAGAACTGATATGAGGGTAGAGAGAGCTGCTTCAGCCATGGCTTATTCCACAGCAACAAAAGAGAAGTGATGATGCTTGTGGATATTGAGAAGAAATGGAGCTTGATGAGATACCGCTGCTTTTGTGCTAGGGATATTGAGAACAAATCAATTGAAATTTGTTTGTCATATGCCAATCCACTGATAGTTCACTGCTGAGACGCCTCTCCTCCACAAAAATAATAAAAGATCAATCTCTAGCCATAGCATTTTTCAAATGGTGGGGGACTTGAGGCTTATTTATTTCACAAAATTCCTTAAATGGGTTTTATACTGTCAATAATTCATATGCAGATGATGTGATGACTCATCACTTTAAAATTCAAAAATGTTAATTTTGCTTTGCTAGATTAGTCACAATTAGCTTTTGAAATTCTTAGAAATTCAACCTTCACAGCATTTACTTCAGTAGGGGATTTGAGAATTCTAACCACGTGAGAATTTTGCAAATTCTCTGATACTGAATTCTGTTAGTGGGGGCTTTGTGAGTACTTATGAGAGAAAAAAGAAATTTTCTTCCTAATCAAACAAATAACCCGCCCCAGCTGCCATTCAACGTTGAAATCAAAGCCTTGGAAAGATGGAATAAAAGGTAGCAAAACTTTATAATTATATAAATTGAGATTATATGATTGTTTGTCTTGAAGGTCACCCTCGCCCAGCTGGCATGCACCCTCTGGGGAAAGGATTCGGACTCAAAAGATACCAATCAAAAGCAGTGAAATCGAATCCTGATTGCTGCAGAGGTTCCGTGACCCTGCCCAGTCTCATCCATCATGTCTGCTAGTATGTAGCCTAGGGCCTGCTCAAATGAATTTGGGGTCAAAAAGTTTGAGAAAAATAAAGGTCATTGTAAAGAAAGGTAAAAAAAAAACGGTGATTGTCGGTTCAAACTCATAGTTTATTTCAACATTGTTGTGATTTGAGGGTTCCAAAATTTCATGCTTTTAAGCTTTTCTTCTTCAGTGCCTCTTGCATATTTTGTGTATTTGCAAGAGTCTCATATGAAAAAAGTATAAAATTGTTGAACACCATATAAGTACTTTGTTATTCTTTACACTTTTAGATCTTCTGGACTCTTTTACTATAAGGCCTATGAGCACCCATGAGGCAGGCCTATCCTTGGAGTTGGATTCGAAAAATTTAAACGAGCGCGTGCGTATCCTACGTGATTATTGCATGCATGATCATATTGTGGGCTGATCTTAGCTTCGAGTGCAACCAAAGTAGATCATATTGTCGAGGCTATTGTATACTGAGGGTAATTGCCATTCTTCGTCGATTTCCACCTTCACAACATTTCTCCACAACATTGCAGATTATTCGGTATTATTATTTTAGCTTCACTTGAGAAAGGATTATAGGGGTTGTTTGGATAAATACATAATATAATATTAATAAATTTAATATTGTAAGATTTTATTATCATAAAACAAAATTTTGTCATATTATTATATTGTGCCACTTGTGGTGTTCGAAAGTTTCTATGAATTTCAATATGCATTTCAAGTATTTGGTAATTTATAAAAAAAACCCTCACAAGATGATATAGCAAATAAGAAATGAAAAAAAGTAATATATTATCCAAATGCATGACCACTAATTAGTAATCATAGGCGTTATTAATCATAATAGGACCCATCTATTATTCATAATCATAGGTTTAAATGTTAAAATCATGAAATTCAAGCAATCCTATTTAATTAAGGTGGGCTCACCAAATTTTGGTAACCATAATGTAATACATCAAAAGGTGATTATCATAAATTGCCCTATTGAGTTTTTATTTATTTATTTGTTTAGCACGAGCAATGGTAAAGATTGAGTTGAAGGTAGGTATGTGATATGTTTTTTTTTTAACTTCATGTTTAGATGAAAAAAGTGGATTAAAAAAGTAAATTTATGATGTCACATTGCTTACCTTTTCTTCCCCACGAAGCCTCTTTCATTTACCACAAACAAGCCTTGCTTTATATGCCCACTTTTATTCATTGCAGGCACTTTCACACTACCATACCTCTATGATCTTGTACCAGACCCAATTTCCCCAACACCAAGGGGTTATCCACGGTTGGATTAAATATCGAGGAAATATATGCTTACACATTAGAACAAAAGTGCTTTTAAATCTACAATCTCTCGTATATACTTTTCCTTGTATACTATTCAAGAAGCACGCCGCTACTTTTATTTTAACATTATTTTTACCTTTTTCCTATTACATTGACCTCATCTTTATTCATCCACCCATGACCCATGTAGACAGAGTTGTGCTCCTTTCAAACCCAAAAAATGTTAAAATTGTCCTGCTCTAATCCAAAGGTTTTTCAACTGTGTTTATCATTGGTGAACCCAAATAGATATTAATGGATCAATTATTTACGGTCATTTACAAGTGTAAATGATTTCCATTCATAATGATTACGCATTATATCTATTTGCATTCTATCTATTTGCATGTGAAAACCATGTAAATAAGCCCCCAAATACTTCATTTTCCTATCACAGTGTGTAAAATCGAATGACTCCAACAGGCGAAATTGTTTAATTTCTTAAATCTTAATAGATTTTGAGTAATTTGTGACAAAATTAAAAAATTATCAACCTACAAATTGAAATTTATTCAATGGACTTTTATGGGCCTAGTTTTACGATCAAACTATCTAATAAATTTTCATGAAAGATAAGGATCAAGACGTTTGCTTTCACATCTCAAACCTCCATTAATTTTTGAGGAATTTGTGAAAAACATACAAAGAAACTAAATACATCTAGAGCGATTAGATGTAACTATTTACTCACGTCAAAATAGTAATTTTGAAAAATATAGTAATGTGTTTCAGCACGTAAAACCCATTTCTGTATCCCAAATGTAAAAGGTAAACAACCAATGTGTGTATGTGTGTATATAACCATCCTACGAGCAATTACCAGTGAATACCAATGTTGTGAGATTTACTTGGGCCTACCTTTGATTAATGCAATGGCCCCTTTGATAATCTCTTTCATCCAATGATTTGGCATTAGGCCCATTTTTAGATTCATTGAACCTTCATCATTGTAAAATTGAATCTCAAAAAACTCTACGATTAAGAGGTCATTAAACTTTCAAATTGTGAAATTATGGGCTAGGACTGATTTTTTGGATCCCCTTGGCCACGAGGGGTCTATTTTCCCTTCTCTCTTTGGCAAATTTGCATTGAAATGGGCACAACATTTTTCGTTTTTCGGTATTCAATCTATAAAAGCAGGCCACAAAGGAGTAGGTAGAGCCCTCGAGTGGGGGAAGCGGATAGACCTGGGGTGAGGTTACACGGGCCCAGGGGCGAACCCAGGTAGAATGCTATGGGAGCTGAAGCCCCCTCCAGTCCTAAAAAGATGTCTAAAAATCCCCATGGATTTTTTGAGAATCAATGGTTTTTTTTTTTTTTACATTTTTCCCTTTCTCAAGATTTTATTTTTACATTGAGCCCCTAAGGAAAGATTCCTAGATTCGCCCCTGTACAGGCCCTGGGTGGCTGGACCCGAATACATTACAACTCAACACTTTCACTCACATTACTCACTTGACTCACACATACGACGTAATTAGAACACGCACATGTGAGGACACACACGACTGACACATACCGGGTAATGAGGACCTACATATGTGAGGGGAAAAAACACAAATCACGCATGTGGGATAATGGGGACTCACACATGTGAGGACACAAAACACAATTCACACATGTAAGTAATCAAAACTCACATATGCTAAGGAGAAGGAAGGCAATGTTTTAACCATTAACCTCCTAGTGAGAGCACGAACTCCTTACCACTATAATGTCTATGCTGTATAGGTTGTAGATGAACATTTTCCTAAAATGTGAACCGAATTGTTTTAGGATTGCATGTATGCAGCATGCTCATAGATGAACATTTCTATGAGCATTTCCCTAAAACGTGAACCAAATTGTTTTAGAATTGCATGCACATCTTGTTGGGTTTGGCTCAAACGGTCCATACTGGGCCTATGAGTGATTCACATTAAGATCCAGTTAATTAGGGCTAATCTTACATATTCTCTTTTAGGGTTTGTTTTTTATAACCAAGCAAGAAAGCAACATGGCAAAGGGAATACAGAGAGATCTTGTAAGGGGCTATGAGAGAGATATTTCTTCATAGTGAAATTTTTATAATAATGGATAGAAGTAATTGGGCCGAACCACGTAAATCTTTGCGTTGTGTGTGTGTTTGCTTGTTCTTCTTCTTATGTGGTGTGTGATTGTGTGCGCATAGCTTAGATCCAAATCTAACACATCTTAAATCAACCTATGAGATTTTAACGATCATTACAAACAATGTGATAGTTGAGCAATATACAACATCCATCTAATATTCTTGATCCAATTGTCTTCCATATATCGACGAGTGTATGGTTCTGCTTCGACGGACTTGATCTTATTTGATATGTTGTGGAGTGAGAATGCTTGAGAACAATGCCTCTAATTGGAGGTCTTTTAATTTGATTGGTCAACAGAAAAAAGTTAAGGGCTTCGTTTGTTTTGATTTAGAGAGAAAAAAAAAACAGTGGGGATAGGAATTTTTTACCCATTTTTACATTTGCTGTTTTTAAGTAAGAAAAGTATTTCTCCTCTTCGTTAACTTAGAGAAAAGTATTTCTCCTCTTCATTAACTTAGACGAAAGGCAGGCATAAATATTTTTATCAAGGGGGTACTCCTTTCTCTAGTGATTTTTTTAATTAATAAAATTGACATCAACTATTCAATAAATTTTTTTTATTTATAACAATTGATTTTCTTCCAGGTAATTTTATGCAACCAAATTCAGAAACAGTGTAAGATTGCCAGTATACTAGAGAAATGTGGTGACTTTCCAGTCTCCACAGGGCGATTCACTGCTCCTACTTTTGTTCCTTTTCTCCATCTGACCGGAATTTTCATTTTCTCTGTATCTAAACAAGCCCTTGTTGGCCTACCGTCAACTTGCCGATAATGTGCATGCACGGCCTACCTGCTGGAACTCAATAATGTTGGCCTAAGGAGGCCCACCATTAATAGGCAAACATCTTAAACATAATTAAAAGTTGGAAAGCCCTATCGTTCTAGCTACTAATTTTGTTAATGTTCAATGTGCACTGCTGTGTCCCAGTTGACAATGATTTTAGGAGCTTAGAATGAAAGGGTCAAATTTCTAATCAGTGATGTTACACACTCATTGTTTCCACCCAGAGCAATGGTAGGATCACCAGAATATACAAATACTAACATGGAATGACTATACAGTTACTGATTACGTTGAAACATATAGATGGTAGGTGGTGCTATTCTACGTTAGAGGCCAATGATTTAATCATTAGCCACCCATCGAGTGACTTTGAGAGAGATGAATTCAAGGTTTTAACCATGGAATGATGAGTATAAACCAATAATTTAATACCTACAAAATTAAAAATTGAATGATTTGATTATCCATTTCGAAATTTGGATGTGAAATGTTGATTTGGCTAATTTTGAAAACCAAAGAAGACTTCCATATGAATTCAAAAACTGTCTCTTTTGAGAAATCATTTTTTTAAATTCATGCATGAAAGCCTAATTTTGAATAAAAGAAGTTAATTGAACTTTGTTTGTAATGCCAATCCACGGTCTCCTCCACAAAAACAATCAAGGATCAATATCTTACTGTGGCACTTGATGGTGAATGATGTAAGGCCAATTTCTTGTACAAAATTCTTTACTTGAGCTTTATAATGTTAATAAGAATTTAAAGGCAAGATAATGTAGTGGTTCATCCCATTGGAATTTGAAAATGTCATATATCTTTACTACATTAGTCTCAGTTAGCCTTTGAAATTTTTAGAATTAAAAAATTCAAAATATTTGTAAATCTTCCACCTGAGAGAAGGATATGAGAATTCTGACCAAGTAGTACTTTTCTTTTAGAGAATTTGCAAAATCATTCATAAATAAATTTCCTGACTTTTGCATGCGGAGGTATGTGAGTACTTGGGGGAAAAAAAGACTTTCTTCCCGATCAAACAAATTCCAAAGTAAAATAAGTGAGATAAGGGATATCTTTCTTTCTTTTCTTTTCGTTTCTTAATATATTTGCCTATTCTAACAAATTCTTGTTGAAAAGTTTGATAAGAAAGATGCCCAAGTCTAATCTGAAATGGAATCCTCATCGCTGGAAAGATGCCCAGTCTCATCAATCATGTCTGCCACTGATAAGTGTAGAGCCTACTCTAATGAATTTGGGATAAAAAAGTTTGATGAAAATAAAGGTGATTGTAGGTATAACAAACAGTGATTGTCGGTTCAAACTCATTAACTTATTTGGACATCTCTACCTCACATGATTTTTGCATTGAACCCTTCTCCCTTCACAAGAGACCCAGAAAACCTCAAGGGTTTTACTCTAACGAAGGGCATAAAAATACTATGAAAAAAATTAAATCTAAAAATTCAGCCAAAATTGGGAATTTTGCTTGTTTTAGGCCAATAAACTTGAAATTGAAATGTAGATTTTAGTTGAATAGACCCAAAATTTTGGACCAAAATTTTCATGGGGGCATATTTGGTTCAATGCGGAACTAAATAACCAAATCATTTCGGCTAATTTGGCTGAAACAAGCTGAATTTTATTAGCATGGACAGATTTCTATTCAAATAAGGGCCATACCTCCACTTTTACTTTAACATACTTTATTTTTATCTTTTTCATTTGATAACCACTTCACATTTCCTCTTCCATTCAGGTAAATAAAGTTGTAATCTTTTCAAACCCAAAATTGTTTAAAATGTACGGCCCTAATAAAATAGTTTTTCAACTGTTCCTATCAGTGATGAATCTTAACAAATATTAGAAGGTCATCCGTTTGTAGTCATTTACAAAGGTAAGTGATTTCTTCCATGTAGAACGGTCATGCTTTGTCACATCTGTTTGCGTGTGAAACTGTGTAAATAAAGGCGATTTACACATCAAAATCTTCTTGCCTGATAGTTGTGCAAACCACTCAAACCATTTCCAAAATTGTCCTCACATAGTCCCTTTTATGGTGTTTGCATTCTTGTGGTTCCCATCAACTACCTTTATTTTTTCTCATTCCTATAAGGTCTGTACTTGTGTTCCAAACTTAGTCCATAATTGTTTAAAATGTAGTTTATTTTTTCTCATTCCTGTAAGGTCTATGCCTTTATTTTTTTTATTTATTTAACTTTTAAACCTCATGACCTAAGAGCTAAGTATCTTAATTATCCATAGATTTTGAGTAGTTCATGAACAAGTGTCAATTAATGAATCTAACTTTCTGCACTTATATGGGCCCCTTAGAGATTTGAATTGTTCAATATTCTTGTATTGTCGATATATATTGGGACATTTAGTTTCATATCTTACTTTTTCATGGATTTTGAGAAATTTCTGAATAATGTCCCAAAAATCCAAATACATCTACAATAGTGAATGTACTCATTTACATGAAAATAGAGATTAATAAAAATAGGATAAGTGTTTTACTTATGTAACATTAGCATATACAACATTTGCATATGTGGCATTTACATATGTAAATCACATTTTCCTATCACGTATAAAATAAAATAACCCCTAAGAGACTAAGATGTTTAATTTCTTAAGTTTTATTAGATTTTGATAAATTTGTGAAAAACATCTAAAATCCATAGATCTATTTTATTCAATAGACTTTTATGGGCCCTAGATTCAGGACCAAAGTATTTGATAATATCTTATGAATGATAAGTATCAAGACATTTCCTTGGTATCTTAAATCTCCATTGATTTTTGAGGAATTTATCGAAAACATCCAAAGAATCTAAATACATCGAAAACTGCTTGATGTAATCATTTATTCATGTGAAAATGGTGATTTTGACAAACATGGCAATTTGTTTCTCGTATGTAACTTTTGCATATATAATATTTCAATATGTAAAATCCATTTTCCTATCCCACATGTAAAAGATAAACAACCCAATGTATGTACACGAGTGTGTATGTAACCATTCGAGAGCAACTAAGTGTCCAGCACTATGGGATCAACTTGGGCCCATATTTGATTAGTGCAGTTTCTTTGATAGTCATTTCATCTTAGTTTTTGATGTCAGGCCTAATTTTACACTCATTGAACCTTCAGCTACTGTAACTCAAGAAAATCTGAGGTTAAGATGCCATCAAACTTTAAAACTGCTAAATTTAAGGCTAGGATAATCTATTGGGACTGATTTTCTAAATTATCCTTGGAAATTAGAAGGGTACGTGTGTGTATGTGGGGGTGTCCATTTAAGTGGGCCCCATACGCTGGCTAGACTGCATATAAGCTATATACACTATCCTCTTTTTTGTGTGCATTTTTAAAAATTTTAGCCTAAAACAATCTAAAAAAATTATCAGCACGAAACATTGCAGGCCACACAGATACACGACATGAAATCATGTTACCAATGGCACAACCCACGCCTAGGCATTGCACAACTCGAGCCGTGCTAGGCCGAGCCATGGGAAGGCACACATCATTGGCCTCTAGTATATAGTAAGCTCCTAGGTGAACATTTCCCGAGCATATTTTGGAGAGGCATAGGGTAAAGTAGAGTAAAGTAAAATTTTAAAATTAAAAAATCTTCCCCCTTTTTTTTTAAAATTAAATTTCCCTTATCTTTTTTTAAAAAAAGTTAAAAAGTCATCACCAAATTACAAATAAATTTTTATTTTTTATACAAAAAGCCAACAAGATTTCATATCAAACAGCTAAAGGCAAAAAGTTATCATAACTCAATCATATATTGTTCTTTCTTGATTTTCGGTTTATTCTGCTCTACGTTACTCTACCCCTCCCGCAAATATGTCCTAAGATATGATATTTTAGCAATCATTAAACCAATGTGATAGTTGAGGCATATGCAACATCTATCTAATTATCTCGAATTCTCAATCCAATTCCATCCATATATGATATATCCATGAGTGTGCGGTTCTACTTCGATGGACTTTGATCTATTTGACGTGTGGTGGAACAAGAATGCTTCTATTTGGATGTCATTAAATGTGTTTGGTCAAAAGAGAATGTGAAGGGCATCGTTTGTTTCATTGTTTGCATGTCGAGAAAAAAATCAGGGGAAATCCTTTTTTCTAGAGGGATTGTTTTTTCCTTGTATATGCTTTTAAGAAGCAAAAGTACATCTCCTCTTCATTATCTTCGACCAAAAAAAAAGGTAGGAATAAATATTTTCGCATAAGGGTGGAAAAGATAGTCCTTTCTCTTTTGAATTGATTTTTTCTTATTAAAATTGACATCAACTATCTAGAAAAATGATTTTCTTCTATATAGTTTTCTTCAACCAAATTCAGAAATAGTTTACAACTACCAGTAGAGAAATGTGGTGACTTTCCAGTCTCCACACGGGGACTCTATGGACCTACTTTTCTCCCTTTTCTCCACCTGATTGAAAATTTCTTTGTATCTTAACAAGCCCCACCCTCTAATTCTTGACACGTAGTTCTAGCTGCGCTCTCTACCTTAAGCCACTTGCCCCGACAAAATCCTGATTTATTTAGAGTGTAGGAGAGGCAAGGACTTCATGTCCTCAAAAAAAAAAAAAAAAAGCCCTCGTTGGCCTACCGCCTACCTGCTGATATCCATTCACTCCTAGAGCGCATGTCCATGCAGGGCCTACCTGCTGGAACTCAAAATTGTTGGCCTAAGGAGGCCCATCATTAATAGACAAACATCTTAAATATAGTTAAAGTTGGAAAGTTCCATCCTTCTAGCTACTAATTTTGTCAATGTTCAATGTGCACTGCCGTGTTCTAGTTGACAATGATTTTCGGAACTTAAAGTGGAAGGGTCAAATTTGTAATCAGTGGCATGACATACCCAATTTCTGTCCACCCCAATCAATGGTAGGATTACCCGACGATTCCCTGGCAAATATACAAATGTTACAACGGACATGCATTTATTGGGTTTTGTCTTGTATTCCGGTTTAGCAGGATCGGTCGTCTGGTTTAGTCAGAACCGAAGCTTAGGGTTAGGGGTATTTTAATCATTATGTATGGGTTTTCTTGTTGTCCAAGAAAGCGGGAACTATATATATTGATGTACTGTAACCCTAGATCCTGAGGGGATCGAAATGGATCATAGTAGATGAGTTCTCTCCTCTCGTGGACGTAGGCATGGTTGCCGAACCACGTAAAACTGCTGTGTCATGTGTGTGATTGCTTGATGGTGTGATTGCTTGCGTAGATCGTGGTAGATCCGTTGATCGTGGGTTGTTTCCGTTGCGCCGCTTTTCCCAACAAGTGGTATCAGAGCGAGGTGGAGATCGCTCGGATTTTGCGATTGACGGATCTGAGACTTAGATAGCAAAGGAAGAAGAGGATCAGCAGTTGATCGGGTAGTTTTGCTCTGATCCATCTTCCTGTTGAAGATCAACGCTGTGATCAACAAGGTGGGCCTGCACTCGAGTTACAAACCCTTCTTCTGACTCTGTTATAGAACAAAGATCGAAGGAAGGAGGAGAAGACGTTCCAGGTCGGTTTGCTGCAGAAATGGAAAAGAAGGCAGTTCTGATGATGGATCTGGAGCCGGGGACGATGGACAACGTCAGATCTGGGCCGTATGGCTAGATCTTCTGGCCGGATAACTTCGTTTTCGGGCAGTCCGGCGCCGGAAACTACTGGGCGAAGGGGGGGCTTGCTGCATCTCCGTTTGCACTGCCGCTGACAGTCGCCGACCTCAGCGGATTGAAAAAAAAAAAGGGGCGGTTTGCTGCTCCACGACGTTCCCTCATCGCTAGCTGCTAGAAGCCGATCGGTCGCCGTCGCCGCTGCTGTAAGCCGTCGCCTGTCCCGCGCCGATGTCGCCGAACCATTCCACCAAAGCCGAAGCTGAAAGGATCGTGCATCACGTTTCTGTCTACAACTAGGTTGTAGACCAGAGACGTGCGTTGAAGAAGACGTCTCGGTTCCAGGTTGGTTGCAGGTCGGGTTGGGTCGTTCAGACTTGACCCGTGGAGCAAACGGCCAGGCAGCCAGATGCAGTCGGTCAGGTCGACCTGACCCGTTAGTAGTTTAGCCCAGCTCGCACGACTAGCAGGCCAGGGACAGGTTCAGGTCCGGGTCGGGTTCGACCTGACCCGGTTCTGTAGAGCCCAGCCAGTCAGATTCCAGGTCGCAGGCCGGGTCAAGTTAGTTCGACCCGACCCATTCGCAGAAAAAGCCCAGAGAACAGATTCAGTTCAGTTTCGAGTTGGGTGGACGCCACCCGGATCCGTTTCAGAAGCCCAGCAGAACAGCAAGCAGCGACGTCAGCAGTGACGTCAGCACGGTCAACAGGCTGGTTTGACCAGATTCAACGGCTGAAATTGTTTCTACGATATCTTGATCGTCCGATGTCCAATCGGAGATCCGTTTGAGCTTACGGACTCGTTTTGAGCAGATCTACCCTTATATGGAAGACGATGGGCTGTTCAACGGTCAACATGGATGTTTGACTAATTGGAGTGTAGAAACTTGTTTTTGCGATATAGAAGTCATCCGGTGTCGGATTTCAGATCCGTTTTTTCCAGCTTGCTCATAGTGACGAGATCTACGAGGCAGATAAAAGATATTGGCAGTTTGATAGACAGAAAATTAGGGGACTAAAGAAACTAACATATTCACGATGATAGCATTGGATTCAAGCATCACGGGCCAGATTGAAGTGTTTGATGGAGAAACGACTTCGGGGATTGGTAGGATAGAGTGTTAGACTTCGTGACATAGCAATGATTGAAAAGTATTACTTGATGTCAAGAATGGTAGATTGCTCCAAAACTTTGATGAAAGCTTAGATCCATGTCGAAGGGATTGGGAAGGATCGACATGCCAAAGTGGAAGGAAAAAGCAAAAGAATCAGAATCGAAAGGAGGTAATGTGCAAGAAAGTTTGGATTCGGTTAAAAGGAATCGGTTTTGGTCACTACAGGTATGGATCTTATTGATGATTCATGGTATTAAGATTCAGATTCTTCCTATCATATGATTGAGTAGAGATTGATTTGATGCAAATAACTATCATGGTTGATAGATTTATTCTTATGGGAGAGAATGCAACTGATAAGCATTTGAGATAAGAACGGTAGAGATCTAGGTGTATGATGATGTTATTTAAACCCTAACTGTTGTGATATATGTTCCAGGTTGACGAAGAAAGAGGATTTCTTTGGGTACCTTAGACTTCAAAGCCTGCAAGTGCACTGTAGCGGGTGGAATTACGAAGGTGGAAAAGGGAACATTGGTTATCATGGAGGGTAAAATGGTTCGAAATCTATACAGGTTGATAGGGGATGCTTTTTCAGGTGGAGCAGTGAAGGAGACATCAAATAATATGGGAGGAAATCTGTGGTTCAGGTGGAGTTAGATGCGATGGATCATCGAAAAATGGATTAATGGATCTTCGATGATATCATCAAGTGGAAATCCAGGAAGCCCTGAACGTAGATGATTTTGTCGGGAAAAGGTAGTTTTGTTCAGATCGGAGTAAGCCGGTTTAAGCATCGGGTCATACTTAACCCGCATGTACTGCGCCTAACCCACCAGAACAACCTAGAACAGGACAGTTGCAGGTTTGACAGAAAGAACACCGGGATGAAGATAGAAGGAAGGATTCACAAGGTACCAATGAGATCCGGATTCAGGGAGGTCTTCAGTTTTGTCTTGACGGAGGGAAGTTAGGTTCATTGTGTTGCAATGGTGCATGCATGTGGCAACAAATGGAGAGCACTTCAGAGGTTCAAGACGGTGGTGTTGAGGTTAAAGGAGGCAACTGTGGCCACGCTAGGTCGTAATGTGTGCGGAGGCGTACCCTTTAGCAAGGTGCGTGAAGACATTACTGGGTATCTCAAGGTGGCTCTCAGAATTTGTGGAATCCAAGCCAAGGTGGAGATTGTTGGGTTTTGTCTTGTATTCCGGTTTAGTCGGATTGGTTGTTTGGTTTAGCCAGAACCGAGGCTCAAGGTTAGGGGTATTTTAATCATTATGTATGGGTTTTCTTGGTGGCCAAGAAAGCGGAAACTATATATATTGATGTACTATAACCCTAGATCCTGAGGGGATCGAGATGGATAATAGTAGATGAATTCTCTCCTCCCGTGGATGTAGGCATGGTTGCCGAACCACGTAAAACTGTTGTGTCATGTGTGTGATTGCTTGCGTAGATCATGGTAGATCCGTTGATCGCGGGTTGTTTCTGTTGCGCCGCTTTTCCCAACATTTACGGTCACTGAGTAAGGAGGCAATGAAGTGACTTTGAGAGAAATCAATTCAAGGTTTTAATCATGAAATGATCGGTATGAACAAATGACCTAGTACCTACTTAGTTACCAAATTAAATTATTTAATCATCCATTCGGAGATTTAAATTCACCAGTTTTGTCGATCATGTTCCAGAAAACTTGAACACTAATGAAGCGGCGGCTGTTTTGCTAGTAATTTATGGTTTGAATTGTCTAAGCAGATTGATCTCTTGATTCTTTCATGGCCTAATGGCCTAATAGCCTACTCAGCCATGTGTGCTGATGAGACAGGTCTACCGCAGGTCACCGTCAGGCATTGGATCCAGACTCGTGATGTAAATGTAAGTTATATTGGACCATTCCTATTGTGCCTTGTGCTCCTAACTCATGAGTGGGCTAAGAGCATCATCAACTCATAGCCATCTACTTTGGCTTAGTAGTACTCTCAAATTTCGCGGACAACTGGATGAATATGTTTATTCTGTTAGATGATAGTGAAAAGTTCTACTCATGTTTCCCTTTTATAAGGTCATGGAAGTGAATTCCTAGGAATTCTAAGAACATATTCCTAATAGTGATTAAAATTGTGAAAAAAAAAGAATATTCATAAATGGTTATCAAATAGTCTCCCCTATAATGAAAATAAATTTAGAGGAGTTGAGAAATGATTTACTAGGGTGATTATAAGACTCTGACCCAAGCTTAACTTATTTATTTAGTAATTAATTGTGGTTACTAGTTAATTAATTTGGTTTTATAGTCTATTTTAGTCTTGTGGAGTCCAGTGGGTCAAGTTCAGGTCATGGATAGGTAGTTTGGGTCGAGTTTAACATTAACTAGGTAGATGAAAGGCTTTTTTCATAATTTTAGAATCCATGGCGTCGGATCATATTGATACCATCATGTTTGTTTTGTCGAGCTCACCAACATTCGTACTTGACTCGAATGCATTGGACTTCATTTGAATTAGTTGGACCCTTAAATGACTTAAACTATAAAAACCCTGACTTAAACTATAGTAACCCTGAGTGAGAAGTACTTTCATATAAAACCTCAAGTTATATATATATATAGTCAAATGGGTTCCGATACCCATCTCATTCAACTCTTCCTCTCTTGCAACAACAGTAGCTTTTCCCTCACTAACTTCTCCCTCCTTATCACCGTGAGCAAGATGAACCTTGCATATGTGAATTAAATTAGCTTCCATCTCCATCGGTTCATTTGTCTTCTGCCTTTTCTCTCTATTGTGATCAAGATAGAGTCTTACATCTCTCCCCACAGCTCTCTAGTTATTGTCTATGGTAAGATCTCTTTCCTATTTACAGATTTTTTGGTTTAATGGAGTCAATGCAGTCAAGGAGACTCTTATTCCAAAGCATGCACTCATCTTCTTAATGATTCTTACATGCATGTTATTTACGGTCAAGTATTGGGTTCTTCTTCTCAACTGAGCCAAGAGAAGGAGTAGTGTGGAACTCGAAATCAAAAGCAAGTATAAGCTAATTTGTGGTTGAATGCGTTGGTATAATGTGATTCATGCAAGTCTATTAAACTAAAATCTGAATTTTTTAGCCCTTTTCTTCTTTGTTTCCAATTGTACAATGAAATTGCTAAGTACATGGTAAAATGTGGATTTGTAAGTGATAGATGGTTGAATTGAAAGTGACCACTGCATTGGAAATGAAATGTAGACTTGCAGATGAACCCAGTGTCATGGGTTAAAGAAAGGAGTTCTGTTTCATAACAGCTTCAGAAATCCTGAAACTTACTGCTAAATCATAAATATGTTGCGACTAGAAATCCAGAGAGCTAAAATTGAGACTTTCTTCTATGGTTAAGCCAAGGCTAAGCTGTGAAATGTGCTATGGCTAAACTGTAACCAAGCCGTGGCTCAGCCGTAAGTCAAGTACAATGAAGCCTCAAATTTTTTTACAGTTAAGCCATGGATGTGGAGGAATAGTATATATAGCCACGACTAACAAGCAGTGCATTCTACGATTAAGCCGTAGGTTGCCCATGGCTAAGTCGTAGGTCATTCACGGTTAAGCCGTAGGACCATTGAAAACTATGATTTCTTCGTGACTATTACATAACCTTGTAGAACCTTAGTTCTTGGATCCCTTACCCTAATCATTGGCCCAATAGAAAATTACTTACCATGAAGTTTCTTGAGGGCTGAGACGCATTTATGTGGTGTTGTTATTTGTTAAGCACCTACTCATGGGTGTTGACTTAAGGGACCCTGATACACATTTCTTTTATACAATGTAATATTCAATTGAGACAACTGTATATCAAATAACTTAAAATTACATCATCATGAACGGTTAAAAATAATAAATGACTGGATTAGAGTTGGATTGTAAATTACCTTGATTTTACTAAATTGAATTGCATGACATATTAAATTCGTGTAATTGATTTCTATCTTTGGAATGTGAAATGCTTTGAGATGTTTATGATATGAATCAATTCTATTTAAACATTCTTTAGTATACTGTTTTCATACTATCAATATTGAATACTATTGAATTGAGTAAGAATGAATTGAACATATAATGAATTGTTACAATGAAACAAATTGCACGATTTACTCAATTTCAATTATATGACTCGTAATGTTTTGGCTCTGCTCAGCTTTAACCTTATGATACCCGGTGGAGTTGACTTTGGTATAGTAGATTAAAATGGTACCACTACAGTGTACCTTTGGAGCTTTCGGACTCCATGTACGTAAGGACTCAATCGTTCCTTTGGCCAAGGCATTGGTGTTCCCGATACAAAAATTCCTAGAGGGAGGATCTAGCAAATGTAATAGCCAAATGGTAAAGTATTTCTCTTAATTGATTCTTATATCATACCTTATTTTAATGCATAACATGCGTAGTTTACTAAATTGACCCCTATTGATCAGTTGTCCATAATTCTTTTATACACAATGCGTATTACCTTAATTATGCTTATACTTTGCTAAATAGTCTTATTCACAATTATCTAATAGCGTTACAAGCGCAGTTCCCGATCTCGGTGTTGCAGAGACCAAGGAGTCAGAAGAAGAGACCTCAATGGTTTCTTCAAGCTTTGACAAGTAGACGCCAGAAGCTTACTAACTAATTCATATGCCTAGAGCGACGCACTATTATCTTAGGAATGCATATCTTAGGTATTTTAGGACTTTGAGCATAGATAATTGCATCCATATAAACTGTTACTTGTATAGCTTGATCTCGATACGCATATCTTGGTTCCTTGCATCAAGGTTACACCTTTTTTATGTAGACCTCTATAGATGTTCATCCTTGGCATAGATGCATATATATGCACATTATGAGTGGGTTGTACAAGTTATATATCGAATTGATATCAATCTCTTTTGATCTTTTAATGTTAAGATTTAGACTATTTCATGGGTGGAATGATACTTGTAGCTGCTTACTGAAAAGTGAAAGATTTATAAGTGATATCAATAGGTTTTCGCGTGATGTATATTCGGACTAATGTCCGCAAAAAATACCTCACACATGTAATGATGTGAATATCCCTTGTGTGATTCCATTTAGACTTCGGTTTAGGTGTGAATTATACGGGAGTATGTGTGTCACACCTTGGGATTAACTCTAAATCCTTAATTTTCAGGCTTGGGTCGTGACAATGATAACTGGGTATTTATTTTCTATCTCCCCTTAGTTCATTATCGAAATGATTTACTAGGGTGATAGCTTGGTATTTATTTTCCATTCCCCCTTAGTTCATTATCAATTAAAGGATAGGTTATTTGATAGCCATTTGTTATTCCAAGTTCGTTCATGAGCGGTACGAATGGTTACCTTTGAATAACAAATTCTGTTTAAAGAAATATAAGGGTTCTATAGGAGGGAAGAAAGGAATAAGGAAGAGTGGAAAGATTTTGGTGGAAAAGTATGAAAGAGTTGGGTTCCTTCACAGTAGCATCAACCCTAGGCAGTGCTTGGTTGACTTTTTTGACTTGCTTTGACACCATGTTGAAGTTGCCTTTGACACCATGTTGAAGTTGCCAATGATGAAAGAAATGGGCAATGTTACACTTACACCCTCATTTACTCTTCAAGTTAATCACTAGTGCTTTTTGTGATTCATATTTGTCCTAGATGTGGCCCACATTACATTTTGGATAGATGTGAACCACAAGAAGTACTATGGAGTAACTAGGGGAGTAAGTTGAGATGTAAGTTTAAACTTTCTCGAAAGAAATATAAGGGTTCTATCGGAGGGAAAAAAGGAGTAAGAAAGAGTGGCAAGATTTTGATAGAAAAGGACAAAAGAGTGGGGTTCAATAAAATTAGATCAAGAGCTCGGGTGTCTTAATTATGAATGCCAACAAAATTTATTCTTATAATTAGATCAAGAGCTCAGGTGTAATGCTTCTTTTCAAGGAATAACACGAATTGCAGTTTATTTTAGTGTTCCTTCCATCTCTTCCATGTGAATTCAAGGAGTTGATATCAGATTGAAGATGTTGATTTTCTTCCTTAGTATTCTTAAAATTCTTAAGGTCGAATAAAAAAACACACACCCTAAGTGGGTCAACCCTAATTAGGTTTAATAAAGTAGCGATATGCAAGTTAGTTACTGTGATGATTGGTCCAATGCGAGAAGAAACCAAGTTGCATCCGCACTTTAATCTTTTTATTTAGGATGGGTTGAATCCGAATTGGCATAAAACTTATTAGATGCATCTAGACCCGTGGAGGGAAAAAAAAATGAAGCATCTGATTTTGGCTCTACACCCTAGCCTGGTCCTAACTCCACCTTTAGTTCTACATCTGATTCCAATTTTGGCTTTAGTTCCGAAGTCCCACCACTACGTCAATAAATTGAAATGAACAACAATGATTGGGATGGTAATGGTTAAAAGGATTTGGGATATAAAAAACAATAACAGACTAAGCTCGATTTCTAGTTTTGAGACCCCAAACACAGCACATGATTCAAACATATTTTAAAGGAAGAGTTTGAAGAATCTTGATGCCTCATCTAGTGAGATCTTAAAACAAATGTTTAAAGATCTGAAACCCAAAATTGCCAAATGAGAGGGAAAGAAAAGATGTAATGATTAGGGACTAGAGTAGTCCAAACTGAGTGTGAGTGAGAAGGAGAGACTCACCACACAAAAGTTGGCTTTCAGGGGCAACTGTTTTAGCCGCAGTTTAATTTTCGCCACTAAAAATACACATTTAGTGGCAAAAACCAATGTTGCCACTAAAGGTATTATAGTGGCCACATTTACCCACAACTAATATGTGGAGCTAAGATTAGCCACTAATTCCATGGAGCTAATATTCGCCACTAATTCCATGGCATGAAGTTTTGGCTGCATGGGATTTTGGAGGGAAAAAGATTTAGCGGCGATTTTTATTTTTTTCACCATTAATGGTTTAGGTTTTTAGTGACAACTTGTAATTTCATCACTAATTGCTTAAATGTCTTATTTTTACCTTTGAGTCATTTTTTGCTACTATATGTTTCAATTTTTGTGGCGACTTTATATTGCCACTAAAGAGATACCACAAGAAATGTGGCTTCTAGAGGTGATATTTTTAGCCACAATTTAAATTTTGCTACTAAAAACTCACCTTTACTGGTGAAATTTGATGTCGCCACTTACGTCAATATAGAGGCCAAATTTAGTGGCAACTCATATATTGCAGCTATAACTCATTTTAGAGTGATAGAAATTTAGTGGCGAGCTTTGGTTTTTTTTTTTTTTTGCCATTAATGGTCAAGGATTTTTAGTGACAACTTTTTATGTTCCTAGCTAGTTGCTTAGGTTATTATATTTAGCCGTGATGTGTTTTTTGCCACTGTATTAGCCACCTTTTGTCACAAGTTTATATTGTTGCTAAAGACATTCCATTGAAAAGTTTGCTTTTAGTGGCTTTTTTTTTTAGTCACACTTTTTTTGCCATTAAAAACTCACTTTTAGTGGTGAAATTTGGTGTTAACACTAAAAGGAATCTCACCTTTAGTGGTACCTCAAATGTCATGGTTAAAGGTGATTTTAGAGGAAAAGAAAATGAGTGGCAATTTTTAATCTCTCACCACTAATGGTCTAGAATTTTAGTTGCAACATTTTTTTTATTGCTAATTGCTTATAAGTGCCTTACTTATAGCCGCACATTTTTATGGGCTATTTTCAAATCTTATTTTGAATGGTGTGGGTCCAACGATATAGTTGATCACACACTAGCAAATATACCGACAAAGTCTTCTAGAGAATCAATGAGTCTTAAAATCAAGTTGCGTTGAGATTTAAGCTTAAAAAAAAAAAAACTAATGAGTGAATTTGAGGGTGTTGGGAAACTAGGCATATGATTGAAACATGTGCAGAGCTCCATATCTGAATCCACCATATTTCTTACACCAAGGTATGGATGAAAATTATCGGTAGATTCCAAAAACTGATACTGCAAGTATATTGTTTGTTACGGTCATTGTGGCGTGAAAATTTTTACCCTAAAAAATTTTAGATGAACATAAAAAATAATCAAGAATATTGTAAAATGTTAGAGAATTTTTTTTCCCATTAGTAACAATTATAAAGCAAAATATCCGGCCCTAAGTCATACCATCATGTATCATTGTTTAATCTTTAGCAATCTAATGTGCTTATATTATAGTGAAATCTTTTGCTCATCTTTTTAATTTACAACTCTTTTAATGAAACCCACATTACCTATAAGAACATTTGAGCTTTTTCTTAATAATTTATTGAATTTTTTTTTATTTTTAAAAATGAACAATATGTCATTGGAACTAAATCCTATGGGAATAAATTATATTTGAGGGCCTATTAGGGTGGCATTTTGTTATGAGTGATTTATTTATTTATTTTTTTATAAGTGGATTCTATTACACGAGTATAAATATGAAAAAAAATTGGACACCCCAGAGATTACCATTAGATTAACTACTATAAAGCATTTCAATCTTATCTTTTTTAAAATTTTAATTCAGAAGACTTAACAAGAGACAAATAAACGATGGGTACAATTTTAGTTTGATTAAAATTTATTGAGGGCCTAAATCAAGAGGGGCCATTTAGTTTGTGTCACTCATATTTTTATAAGTAGTCCTACTATAAATTATTTCAATAAAAAAAATAACTTAGTCCACTAGAAAAAAGGGTGGAGTCCTGAATGACTTGGTCCTTCCATCATATATATATATATTTTATTCAGAAGCCTTACAAGTGACAAATCTAATTGGCACAATTTTAGTTTGATTAAAATCTATAAGGGACATTTATTTTTAATGACCTATAATTTTATGAATAGGCCCATGGGAAAAATATTTCAATTAAAAAAATAACTTGGGTCCACTAAAATGAAGGGTGGATTATTTACCAACACTACCATGCTTTTGTGCTGGAATCACAACCCCAAAACTAAACTAGCATAAGCTCCCGCCATATCTCTCTCTCTCTCTCTCTCTCTCTGCGTTTAGCCCTCTCTCTCTCTCTCGGTCTCTTTTTCTGCAAAAATCGGGAAAGGGGAATCCCCATCTTTGCTCCGATCCAGAGCTCTGGTCGTCGGCTGCTGTCCGCAGTTGCTTCAATCGCTCTTTCTTTCTCGGTAACTCGCACTCTTTCTCTCTCTGTTATTGATTTGGTTAAGGGTTTTTTCTATTTGAATGAGGTTTGTAAGGATAGGGGATCAGTCTTGGGTCTATGCATTCTGAAACCGGCATAGTTAGCTCAGAGGGCATATATTTTTCATACCCGCTGGGATTGGGATGGATCAGACCTGGACAAGGTTGGCCAGATCAACCTCACCCATGCACACCCCTGGTGTTGATTTTCAATATAGATTTATTTATTCCAAGTTTGGGCATTGAATATATGGCCTTACACACAATGAGCATCTAATATGGTAATATTAATCAGCATTGAAATTTGCGGGCTAAAGCCATGGCAGCCATATCACATGATGCAATTTTGAAACAGAGATGACAAGCGCGTCGTCAATATCGTCAATATAGGTTATAGGTACAGGAATCACACAGTGTGTATTCAAATATTCCCAAACCAGGTATATTAGAACAGAGGAACATGAGCCACTAATTCTCACAATGATTTCAAATTTCATGGAATGTCTACTTCTTTTTAACCATTTTAACATTTCACACGGAGGCTCCAATAGCCATTATATGACAAGCTATTCCTTTTATTTAAAGAAACATGTTCCTGATATGGTACAAACCACATTTCCATTGCAACGGAAATGAGCCCCAGTTGACGCATCTTGCCAACAGTAGGTTTTCAGGTTCCATGCCAGTTTCCACTAATCATCTAAACATGAAAGCATTCAATCCGGCTTTGAGCTAAATGCTGTAACCTGCTGGGTCTGATTATCTTTTTTGAGGGGATTCATGCTTTCGAATCCAATAAAACCCATGCTTCCTGTAGATTCCTAGAAGAATAAAGACCTGCCGAGGCACTTTTACGTCCAAGTCTTTTATTGTCTGGGTCCTTTATGTAGAGGAGCTTAACTTTCTACCGTGAGAGCCTTGATATAATCACCATTCTTTGAGTTAAAAGGATATTACTTAGAATCTCAACTTGGCAAGCTTCCAAAATGTGATGATCCAACAAGAAAATATTAGGTCCTGTAAAGAGAGGGTTGAAAAACCAAAGAAGTTAAGAGACCAACATTCAAGCTGGTCTTTGAATCTTAAAACAGAAAAAAAAAAAATAAAAAAATGTCAAGGTTGGAATCTGCAATTGTACAAAGACAAAGTTTGTATATAGAGGATCGGTATGAGAAGCATTTAAAAAGTAGAAATCTCATGAATGATCAAGCTTAATTTGAGAATTGACAAGATTAATGGAAGGACTAAAAAACAAATTGATCAGTTTAATGAAGGCACAAAAGAATAATGCACTATATCAACAACTCCTTTGATTAATCTCGCCATCTCAAGTTAAGTATAAAAGCCTAACACAGAAATTTACAGGTTTTGAATAATATCACACTAAAACAAGAATAGAAAATTGAAAATGAACTAGAAAAATAAAGACAAAACCGAGAGGTCAATGCCTTTCAACATTATCATCTGCACATATTTTCAAGGATAGCCTGAGTTGTGGGGACTTATGATCAACTTAAATTGCATATACATCCCCTCCAGATCTTAAGAGTCAGGGGCTTTGTGGGGGGGGGGGGGGGGGGGGGGGGCGGCGGGGTGGGTGGGCGCGGGCTTGTTTTTGTTTTGCATTGGTATAATGTCATTATCCCTGAGCAGCTTTGTTGTTAGAACTTTATATATCCCCATTTCTTGCTTCTAGGTGTGTCATAGGGAGAGCTCTTATGATACTGATGCTTCCAGCTGGGTCTAATATGCCTTGGTATTCCATGCTTAGGGGCGGCTTCGCCGCTTTGGAAGATGACTGCTTCATCGATATTAATTTTAGCATGTATTTTAAATCAAACCCATATTGTGCTTGAAGATAAATTCCTATTTAGACAATATAAAAAACTATTCAAAACTTTGTAGTAGGCTTCACTAGAACACATGATTTGTTCAAGAGTGATGTTTTCTTTTTCTTTCAAGCAGAGATTAGAATTCAAAGGCTAGCAGTTAATCATTCGAGTGGGTCTTCTCCTCCATAGTTTCATGATGTCCTATGTCTTGTTATATATTTAGAACTTGTTCACTTTGCATTGAAATTACCTGTAACTTATTGTGCTGAAAGAGGAAACAACCATGACTTATGCATAACTCAAGTTTTCAAACAGAAGAATCTTCATTCATAAATTGTGTTGTAAGATCCAATTGAGCCCTTTTTAGGGATAGTCTTGAGTAGTAACAATCATGCACCTTGAAGAAAAGAATTGACTGTGGCATAAAAGGGTGTAACTCAATCATACACCCAAGTATGAAGTTGTTATTTGAGTCTTTTGAACACACCGTTTAGTTCCTTAAACAAAGCACACTTGAACACAGTAACAAACATAGAATGCAGGACACTTGACATAAATGATACAATTTGCTTTGTTGACAAGGACAAAAAAGGAAAAAAATATGAAGAATAAATCATCTATATGTTCCTTGAGGTTCAAATTCTTGTAATGAAAAGACATGGCAGTTGAAATGATGTTTTATTAACTTGCATGCCAAATAACATTCAATATCAACTCGTGTTGTTCTACATGCTGCTCTGTATACTTAGAGTTGTAAGAAAGTAATATTACCAAAAGATAGAATATGCATGAGCCTTCAGGTAATAATCAACATGCGTGAGTTTTGGTGCATCATAAAGCATATATCATTGAGAAGAAAATAAATGACACTCTGGTTGAGAATATGCACGGTGTTCTCAATCCTTGACTGTGTACAACCATTATTTGGTTTTTTCTACAGCTGATACTTTAGGCCAGACCCAAGTGTGGACCATTAAATATTTTTGATGGAATACTTGTAAAACGCGAAAATGTAGATTAGGAACCTCTGTTATTTATTCACTGTGACAATGATCTCATTTCTCTAAATTTCCAAAAAAATGGAAAAGAAAATATAGTAGTTCCTTTTACTTTGTCATTATATGTCATCATCTTTGCAGTCATCATCATCAACTGAATCTCATCTCATCAATCTCGTGTCAACTTATTAGTTCTATTCAAATCCCAATTGGATTTGTAATAATCAATGATTATTAAAATTTCGGTATATCTTTTTTTGCAATGCGTACATTAATATGCAATGTATTGATAATGAGTTTGAAATATATGGGAATATCCATGCTACGTCCAGGTTATTGTGCTAGTTATAAGTTTAATTCTTAGACAAATTAAGCATATTTGAACATAGTAACAACATCAAACGTAGGACACTTTGACATAAATCATATAATTTATTATCTCGACAAATACTGAAATTATGAAGGAAAATTAGTCTATACATACCTTCATGTGGAAATTTTAGAAATGGATAGAAATGCAGTTGAAGAGATGTTTTTATTTATGCTGCATGCCAAACAGGATTCTTGTGTCAACTTATATTGTTCTACATGCTGCTCTGTACACTAAGAGTTGTAACATAGTAATATTTCCAAAACATAGAATTCTACATGCTGCTCTGTATACTAAGAGTTGTAAAATAGTAATATTTCCAAAAGATAGAATGATACATGAGCCTTGAATTCATAATCAACATGAATAAGTTTGGGTATGTCATAATGCATTTATCAGATAGAAGAAAGCAGATGACACTTGACCATAGTGTTCTCAGTTCTTGCTTCAGTAACTAAAATTTAAAAAATAAATAAATAAAATAAACTAAAATAAAATCAGAAAAAGGAAATGTGAAGAAGACTTTTTTGAACTATGTTTTCATTATATATCATATTATCGCCGCCATCATCAATTGAACACGATCTCATATATCTAGTGTCAGCTTATAAGTTCTAGTCGAATCCAAATCTGAAAATGACCAAATTACTTTCTATATAATAAGAACACAAAACTAATCTGAGGCCTGTTATTTAAATCTATGTTACATGGACTCGGCATTAGTATTGGATATGGGTGCATATTGGGTGCGGTGCGCCTTAAGAAAGTATGTCAAATGCCTTAGAAATGAAGTATCAGCACGAGTATCAGGTGCGGGTGCCTATATGTCGGGTGTAGGTGCTAATGGTTTTAGGTGAGTCCGTGTCTCATAAATTTAAATTGTTGAAATCACTGAATGATGGGCTCCACGTAAAAAAATTCACATAGGGTTTCAATGGCTATGGTCCAATTGACTAGCCGGTCTTGCTTTTGAGATTGGATTTGAGTCAATCCTACCTGCCAATCCACAACTTTTCTAAGGGGAGAAATTGTGATGTTGTGTGCTAGTGGTTGTGTCTAATAATTATATGCATTTGGTTAACACTAGTAATTTCAATTTAGAATGCCTCTTTTGAAGACTGCGATTTGATGGGTTAGAATGTTCAATTGTCTTTCATTCTTCATTTGGTTAGTTCATGCTAATTTGACATTGGATCTTGATCATCCAAATGGTATCAAGTGCATCATGTAGCAATATAGCAATCAAATTTGTACAATTCAAAACAAAGACTTAGACAAGATTTCATATAAAAAAGATAAATTCATTAATTTTGCAAAAAAAATAAAAAATAAAAATTTTCATAAACTAATTTTCGATTGATGGAAAATCTACAAAACTCTCTTTTAATTTGAGTGACAAGTAAAACTGTCAGCATACCATCAAGCACTAGCAGGATTCTCGCAGTTAGTATTAATTACACGAGTCATTCTTGTAGAATCTAGCTGACTTCAGTGTTTAGCAAGTATTCATTAAAAAATCCAAGCAATTTTAGGTCAATTTGTGGAAATAAAAACAACGTAAAAGTAAATGAAAGTGGAACTACATCTTACCATAACTAGGAGTTTTTAGCATTTTTTTTCTTTTTTGCCAAATGAGCAAAACTGGAATGATGCGTAAATTTCTCCCACGGGAATCCACATGTAGCATCATGTGTGAAACACACACTGCCCTTATTGCCAAGGGCTCCACCTTGCATTGAAGGCACTAAATGCATTTCACACAAGTTGTGTCTTATGGATGTGCATAGGAGCAAATGTTTTAGGGAATCAAATTGAGCCAACTCGCTAAGTTTTTTAAAGAAATTACATAAATGGGTCTACCTCTTTGTAAAATTTCAAACTCATCAAACCATCTTATGCCTTTATCTAAAGGGATTAGCGACATTCGGGGAGGTAGTTGTTTATGGTCCATTTGAATTGATGTTCATATGGACCCATTAGGAGGTGTGCACTATGCACAAGGTGTGCAATGGATATTTCACCTATCTGTAGTATGTGTTATAATATTTCAATTTATAGAGTCATACCAAAAAGCGATACAGGGTATTTATACGATTTTAACATTAACATTAGTGTTATAAATGGGTCTTTGATTCTCTAATTACCTGGAGGTTCCGAGCTGTTAATAATTGGGTTTGGGTCTTTATTTATGACCTGGTAAGTAAATGGGTTCAGGTCTAGATTAGATTTTTGGACCTGTAACCTAATTGGTTCCGGGTCTAATTCTACCTTAGTTCCGACCTGTGGACCCGATACTCGACATATAATCTCAGTTTTTGAGAAATTTTCCTAGAAGATAGTTTTTCTCCAAAGCATGCTTTACACAAACCTGGACACAAACCTGCCCCATACACGAAACTGGTTTCAGTTCTGGTTCCATATTCTCATTAATTGGAACCTAGAAACTGGTTCCGAATCCATCTTCTCATTAATGGTTCCGGTTCCGAGTCCCCCATGGATCTAGACTGGAACCAACCCATTAGCAACCCTAATTAGAATCGCACCCAACTTGAATTAGATCTGATTGACAACAGTTGAGTCCAATTTGGGTGTGGCTGAATCCAACTTGTAACCTTAGATCATGGTTTTATATATTCATAGCTAGAATACAAGGTTGCAAATAGGATGGTCTAGTGCTAGCCCAAGCTCTGCCCTTTTGACATGGGCCTCATAGCCAATCAGTCTAAAAGTCAGAACATAAATGATCCCCATTTGTGATTGTGTTGGGCTTGTAAAGCCAAGTGAGCCATCTAGTAGGTCCTTGAGCTAAAAATAGTGTCACCCACAACCCATTATCTTTCAGCTAAGAGCATAGGCTTCGTTACAATCCTCAACCTAAAAAGTAATCTCAGAAACAGAAAGGTGATGATCTTGATGATTTGGTTAATGCGTTCCTCTTGTATACACCGCCCATTTATTAAGATGACTAACACCTGTGCAATTTTATATTAGTCCTCCCTTTCTCTTTAGCACATCACCTCTCCAAGCTGTGACAAGAATCGATATGGTTTTCAACGTTGTCAGTTTCTACAAGCTCTCTGGCAAAGTGATCAATTCTGGACAATTAAGGACATATAAGTACACTAGGGAATTGAGGTGCTGGACATAGAGCCCTTCACCTATGTCAAGCTTGTCACAATTCGGGATACAAAGAAGGTCTAAAGAGGTTAGTCCTTGAAAGCCTTCATCAGGCAATGACTTCACATGATTGCAGTCTTTAATAGTTAAATATCTAAGGGAGGTGAGGTTGCATACTCCCTTCATTAAGGATTTGACCTCTTCACAGCTATAAAAAACCAGTTTGTGTTTGAGGAGAGTAATATTCTTAAGAAATCCTCCTGGGAGAGAAGTTTTCTCTAGAAATCCACCAATCCTAAGAGAAGTAATTGTTGTGTAGGCTTTTATAGACATTTATGCATCTTAGCGCGTCCGTTGAACTCCAAGAGTTTAACTGATGGAAGATGTGGCATTTGAGTCAACTTTGGACAATTTTTGATGGTCGGATTCTTAATATTAGGAAGAATTTGACTCATTTCGTCACTGGACCACTTCTTGAGATTAGGCATGCCTTTGATCGTGAGAACCTTAAGCTGGTGTAGCTGCGAAAGTTGGGGGAAAATTTTACATCTTCTACAATTGGTTAAAGAAACTTAAAACCAGGGTGGGGACCTTCAAATGCATAAGCCAATGTGGCAAACTTGAACCCATATAATTCTCAATTCTCAAACCTTGCAAATTTGAATGTGGCTGAAGGCCTTCAATCACTCACTCATAGTTCTCATTTTCTGCTGCTATAGAATCATGCACATATTCCGATGATAAGCCTAGTGAATTAAGTTTATGCCTCTCCCACAAGCCTACCTTCTCCACATCTAAAGGATTTAGCACATTTTGGAGGTTTTGAATGTTCTTATGACCTCGAAGGTTTAGACCTTGTAACTCATCTATTCCATTCTCTTTGCTAACAATGAACAGTGTCAATGTTTGGAGGTCACTTAATTGTGCAATCCTGGCTGGCATTTGGGTTACTTTTTTACTGCTATTGATCTGAAGATGCCTAAGGCTAATCATCTTACACATTATTTGGTAATTCTCGAAGATTTGTACAAGATAAAAGTTTTAATATCTGCAAGTTCCAAAGGGTGCAGATTGATTTAGGCAATGTTTCGATGTCGGCCCATGAAAAGTCAAGGTATCTTAGATGTTTCAACTTAGCTATTGAATTGGGCAAGGTTTTGATATTCACATAACATAACTTCAAAATCTGCAAAATGTTAATCTTGAAATGTTATCTAGGATCACGTGCTTGTCAATTCTTATATGAAATAGATTAAGTATCCATAGCTTTTCTGCATTCTGAAAGTTCATTAGAACCGTCAACTTTATTCTGCCTTCGGAATAAAATGATAAATGTCGAGTATTTCTGGGGACACATGATATTGTCAAAGCTTGCACAAAAATTAAGCACTTGCTTCCTCTAACGGACGTTGCGAGATCATAAATGTGGTCATGCATCTTGTACCCGAGTTCTCCAATAGTGAAAGGGTCCAAAGGGACATAATCTAGGGTTTCTTGAAAGAAAGACCTCCAACATAACTCATCAAAATACTCTACACCAATATCTTCCATCAATTTAGCTTCTTCAGATGATTGGATGAGACCTTGTGCAATCCACATTTCTATTAATTCTTGCTTTTTGAATTTATAACCTTTAGGAAAGACACTGCAATATGTGAAGCATTGCTTTAGCTGAGATGGCAAATGATTATAGCTTAATCTAATGTGGCCAAAATCTGACTTCATTTAATTTCCATATCTCATTGTTTCTAAGAGAAAGCCACTCAATACACTTCTTTTATAATGTAACAAGCCTCCGAGAGCCTTCGTTGCTAATGGCACACGTTTGCAATTTTTCACTATCTTCTTTCCAATGCATGCCAAGTTTGGATATGTTTCTTCATCTTTCTTTGGAAATGCTCGCTGCTTGAACAAAGACCAACAATGCTCCTCTGGTAGCCCTTCCAAGCGGTATGTGGGAAGTGTGCCCATGATAGACGCCACGATATTGCTGCGAGTGGTTGCAATGATTTTGCTTCCTTTTTTGCCAGCATTTAATAGGCTTTTCAATTGAAGCCAAGCCTCTTGATTTTCATTCCATACATCATCTAGCACAAGTAGGTATCTCTTACCAGATAGCGCTCTTCGAAGGCGAGACTGCAGTAACTCCATGTGTTCGAGATCACATCTCTCCTGCTCAGTTTCTAAAATTGCTTTCATGATTTCAGCACTATCAAAATTTTCCGAAACAAAAACCCACATCCTTTGATCAAAATAACTAATCACCCTCTCATCATTGTAAACTAGTCTTGCAAGTGTGGTCTTCTGCCAAACCTCCCATCCCAACTATTGGAATGATGGAAACATACTCTACCTCTTCATCACCCATGTTGACTAACAAATGAACTGGTTTATCATTGTCCTCTTTTCTTCCATAAACTTCCGATTCATGTACAAATGAATGAATCGAAACTGTTGCTCCTCCTGTCTCTTTATGCCTATCAACTTCTTCCAGCCTCCAATTATAATTAGACCTCTCCCAGGCAATCACATCCAATCGTTCCGCGACCTCCCTGACCTTGCTGCTCATCTTTAATCTAGATGCAAGTGGGTTCGGAGGAGTAAAGGGGCTGCGTATCTTGTTTGTTGCGCTATTGTGAATCTCGACTTTACGTCAAAGATCCTGTGTGTTGAAGTCATCCAGTATGTCCTCAACATCATAAGCCACATCCTTAAGTTTATCGAGCCAGTCTCTTGTGGAGTTACTTGTCCATTGTTTCTCCTCTGCATGAATTACTGTGAACGTCCTACAGAGATTGTTCCTTTTTTTACTCTACAGATGGATCCAAACTTTTCTAGCAAAGGGGAGCACAACTTTTTTATGAGAACTGATATGAGGGCAGAGAGAGCTGCTTCAGCCATGGGTTATTCCACAGCAACAGAGGAGAGATACTGCTTCCTGTGCTGTTGCTTGTAGATGACAATTGGTTGCCTTTATTTTCTCATCAAACATTTCTCGTCTTTGTTACGTAATAAACTTTTCAATTAGAGCATGTAATCAGGGAAATTCCCAAATCAGCCAAAATTCTTTTAAGCCATAGGGTCCACCCTTTTTCAAGCTAAGGGCATGTTTGTTTGCATGGAATTGTACTTTTAGGAATTTTTAATAAATGCATTTTTATCCAAACGGTTAGATTTTGAGAAAATAAAAGGAAAAACTGAAAATCCACAAATTTCCATCAAACAAATAGCCCGTTATATAGGAAATGATTATCTGGCCATTACCACAGTAAAAAAAAATGCTAGGAAAGTTAATTTGGAGGAACCAATTTTACCATAATGCCCTTCATTGAAATTCATTACACCATTACTTCAATCATCATGAAGGGGTCCTAATCCATTCACATTTCTTTATCATGATGAATTGGCCCATCAATTTGACACTCATTCAGTTATTAGCTGACTTTTGGATCGAATTACCCAAAGTCATCACCTTACGTTTTTAACTAAAGAGGGGTGCAGTTCTTTATACTTAATACTTAACGTCTTGGTTTCTGTTCTTGTTACCTAAATATTCTTGCTGGATGATTGGACCAGAAGGGTTTGGTAAGAAGAGGAACATGGCTAGAAAATTGCCTTTGGCTAGAACAATCAGGTTCTACTAGTTTTTTGCGTAATCTTGGTTTTATGGTTATAGTAGTTATTATTGAACCAAAGTGAAATTCAGGCCACATGTAATTCTGTGATGATACACTTAATGTCTTTTTTTTGGTGCCCCAGCCTTAGTGGGGCTGGGACCCATTTAATTTGATACACTTAATGTTGGATATATTGTTCATGTCCAACTGGACCGTTTTGATCATTTGTCATAAAATTTAAACTATGAGATTTTATCATACCTCATAAATGTAAAACTATTGGAGTACTTGTTCTATCAGGTCATATATTTGTTATTATATGACTTGATTTTTAAGGACCCGGCTGCCCATTAGACTTGGGAAGAATTATAATGCAGCACTAGAGTATGGTTGTTAAATGAGTGGTGGGGCCCATATTTTCAAAATTGAAGCCATTACAATAGTTAAGATTACAAGCAGAATTTGCGGCCGATTGTTAATAATTATTACTAAAATAAACAATAGTTTGCCGGCCTAATGTGGTGGTTGGTCCCAAGGTACCTAAGCTGCTTTTCATTCCTTTATCAAGTAGCGGTGCAAGCAGACTTTCTTTAGAATAAATGACTTGGATTTCAGGGACGAACTGCCCATTTTTTTAGCCCTCTGCGTGGTTGGTTTCGCGGTAGTCAATTAAGCATTAATTTGAATAGACTAGATTTGTGGGTCATGGCGAAGGAATTAGAGATATGTGATTGGAGTCAAATTTGATATTTATGGCGGTCCTACATAGATATTTTCATGTCCTTAGTCCCATCCTGAAATTAGATCTACAAGTGCGCCTCATAAAAGGTTCTCAAATTGTGTGAGAAAACTTCTTATAGGGTTAAAGACCTTTTATTAATATATATAAATTATATTGGGCATATACGAAAGTGACACATTATTATATGTATTATGGAAAAAGCTAAATTGTGACAATTTGGCTTGAATCGAGTCTCTATATAGGTAAATTGGCATTGGTTCAAGTCCAATACATTAGACAAATGTTAGATCTAGGTCCAAGTACATAGAATCCTAATTAGGTCTCTTTCCCACGGGGCCCCCCACTGGACCGTGTCAATTCCTGGAGCTATCGGTGCTACATCAACGTCTTGGATTGTTTAGGCCATATTTTTAAGAAAAGAATTAATCTCATTTAACAAAAATTCTGAAACCTCAAAACTCTAACCTTTCAATACATTATGGGTTGCGAACTAAGCCAATTGGTTTATTTAGTTGTCTGCCCAGGTTTACCGCCTTTTCAAAACACTAAGGGCTTGTATATTTGAATTAAAATACATAGGAATTGAATGTAGAATTCATTCCATTGTTAATGGAGAAGGAAGACCAAAGGAGTATCTTATTTAAAAAATAATTTTTTTATTAGAGAATTAGAATAAAAAGAAAATGGAAAATGAACTATGTTAGGCCCATAATATAGCTAGAGAGTAATCATCCGTGTGCCTGAGGTTTGTGGGCAACTACCATATTGTTTTTAGCTTGTTTGGCTTCATTTGACTTCGGAAATTGCAAAGAGGCGGTCCTTCATCTTCCTTGAGCTGTCTAATAGGCAATATTTAAAGCCTAAAGAGCCAAAAGGCATCATCTCAACTTGGTGGGGTCCACCTTTTGATCGGGCCACCTGAGCTTGCAAACGTTTGACCAATTAATCAACTATGACCAATTTATCATGGAGAAGTCATTTTTGGGCTGATCCAATGAAAATGGGACCAAATTTGACCTGGATCAAAATGTTGTGTGTGTGCTTACGGGGTTGTTGGTGACTCCCTGGCTTTGGATGAAATGGCTTAGCGGGGCCGTAACAACTAGAGAGTTATCATACCAACCGCTTAATTTTTAAAAAGTGAGGTACTCTGCCATAAATACATAATTTTGAGTAACTTTCATGTAAAAATCCATAATTGGAAATAGAACTCATTGATTATTATTATTATATTTTTTTCTTTCTTAAATCATGACATTATAGAGGCCGATAACAGCATGTATAAGATTCAGAGTGAAATCAAATGGTGATTCCACATCCACATAGATATTACCAATCAAATCAACACAATAAGAAATTGAACTTTTAGCGGTGGAAAAAAACTGCCTCTAAACACCCAAAAACAGCCACTAAAAATAATTACCGGCGGAAAATAATCTGTTGCAATATTTATGGGGAATCTTATGTCAGTAATGTTTTACCGGCAAAAAGAAAAGAAACTGCCGTTTAAAACTTAAATTGCGGCAGATATAAACTGCTGGTAATAGTTAATTTTATGCCGCTAATGGCATACTCTCCAGGCGGAAGAAACGTTGGTTTTTACAATTAGAGGCGGAATTTAGAATTTTAGCGGCAGAGATTATCTGCCGCTATATCTTTTTTTAATGGCGTATATATGGCAGAGCCGGTTTAATAACTATTAGCGGCGGTTTTATTTTGCCGCCGCTAAAAATCTTTTAAAAGACGCACCTGCAGCTCAGCTTCTCTTTATACCGGCTGACGTCCCTGTTTTTGACTGGCATCTGATTGGAATCATTCCTGCTGAAATATGGTATGAGAATGTTTTATTGTTTTCATTTAATTCAAGTGTTAGTAATCTATTCTTGAATTATGGTAAAATGTTATTAGATGCATCTAAAGGATGGGTTGGATCCAAATTGCCTATGGAGCTATCCTTAGATATGCCATTTGCTCCTGACATGTCAAAGTTTAAATATTTTCCTCTTAGGACGTGCGATATCCCACACATCTTATTGTGCCTAAGGTCCTTTGATATTGCATATGTGCAACATCTTAAGTCCATACAAAATCACACTATTATTGTACTAACATTTTTGTGGAAACTGTTTAAACTTGGACCGTACTAGGCAAATGTTAGGCCTAAGTGAAGAACACCTATAGTCAATATTCCAAAAAAAAAATTTTTTGAAGGACTTGATTCTACCTTGAACCCAGCTCCAGTTCTGACTCCACCTTTAATTCTGCATCCGGTTCCAATTTTGGCTTCAGTTCTAGAGTCCCACCACCACCACAACAAACTGCAATGAACAATAATGATTGGGGCAATAATGGTTTCTAAGGATGAGGTAAATAAAAAAAAATCAGTAACAAACTAAGCTCAATTTCCAATTTTAAGACCCCAAACACAACACAGGATTCAAACATATTTTGAAGGAAGACTTTATAGAATCTTCAAAACCAAAACGTATCAAAAGGAAATATTTGAACTTTGGAAAGGGAAAGGGGAAAAACATCTCTAGAGGTAAGCTATAAGGGAAAACCTCTGAAGCAAAAGGAAAATGTGAGCAATCATCACTAGACACAAAACCATAGTCCTAGGTTGACACTACCAGAACATCCCCCACTCAAATATATCGTAAATGGATGCTGGAAAAGCATTTTTAGCATGTGTAGAACACTTTTTTCTTTTTTTTTTTCCTTTTTTTTTTTTATGAATTTGTGCCTTTTTATGTTTGGTGTGACTTAAGATTTATGTTGTGCACGTGCAGAAGCACGAAATTTGAGATCGACAAGAGCCACACACAAGAGGATAAAAAACTACATGAGCACACACGAGAAAAGTTGATATGATTGGGTGATGTGCCTACATCCATGGTGAAACAGAATTCACTATCTCTTTACTATGCACACTTAGATATAGGGTTACAAGTTATATGATATATATAACTCCCTCTTTCTTGACCCCCTAAGTAAGTCTAGTACAATGATTAAAATACTCTTGATCCAAAGCTCAATCCTGGTTAACCCAATAGATCAATTTGCTAAAGCTGAAACACAAGACATAAATCCCAGAATTTCTTAGTGAAGACCAATGATATTTGTTTGGGGTAATATTGACAAGTTTCTACTATTGAAACAAAAGCCTGTAATGATACTCAATGTTCCGTGCCAGTATTTTCTTAATGTAAACTTAATCAATTTACCAGTTTAGCATTATCGTTACTCTGTTCTTTCACAAAATAATGTAATATTCATACATCTAGCCGTATCAGCTAATCACCCCATAAGCTACCACAGTATCAACAAAGGTAAGGTGACATTGTTACTAATGCAACTGTATTTATGACCACCGAACACTGATGATACGAGGAAGGGTAATTGTTAAAAGGGCACTGCCACTATCCATCTGGGTAATCTGGTACAAAAATGAGCATTCCTTTCTCAAAGAATTGATAAAAAAAGGAAAGTGATACACATACAAAGACTAACTCACACATGCAAGGTAATCAAGACTTGCACATCTGAGGATATCGACACAACTAATACATGTGAGGTAATTGGTTGGGGGGGGGGGGGTGGTGCGCGCGCGTACTCACACATGTGAGGTAACGGAAACTAAATTGGGAGACATTTCTTTCCCCCAATTTTTTTTTTTTTTAAAAAGGAGAACAGCATTGTCATAAGCATGCTAGAACGAGTCACTTAAAAAAAAAAAAAAGATTTCTTCTCTACAGTGATAACTTGCCAAGGATATTTTTGACAATAGGTTAATAATTAGCCTGCTATTAAGAGATGGAGCTAGTTGTTGTCGTCGCTATCTTATTTATCCACACTACTAATGCCTTTCACCAGCCCGTATGCGTTGGGTGAATGAAACAAATAGGCATTAAAATCGGTGGGATTCAGGCTGGTTCAATACAGTACCCCAACTAAAATTTGAGCTACCAGTAAGGGCATGGACGCAAATGGATTTAGTCCACAAGACCATGCTTATACATGGATTTGATAAAGAATTGAACCTGCAATCTGAAGATGTTAAGAGGGAAAATCTTATTCATCTGAGTTGAAAGAGTGCCTCTCTAAAACATATCAATATAAATGATACACAAATCAGTCCCATGCAGTGTCATATCAATACAAGTGGTATGCAAATCAATCACATACATACTGTAACAAACATATAATGCATTTCTAAAACATGAAAAAATGAAAAAGGAACACCCCATGTGAAAGCCATCTCCTGTTCCATCTCCTAAATGAAAATGAAAAATGAAGATCAGAGCTCAAACGCCAGTCTAGAGTCGCAATGCCATTGCCTGTATATCCAACATTCATTTACAAATGAAGAAAGAATTGTTAGTATCACATAAGCTATATATTCTGAATAAAAGAAAGGTAAGTGCTATTGTTAACCTCACTGCTAAATCAGATAAATGAGGAAGAACCTATCACTAAATCCCATCACAATTAAACCGACTCAAAAACTGCTGCAACTCTCTTTCCTTTGTCATTTTTTAACATTCGCAAAATGCTATAATTTGCCAAACATCAGAAAAAGTAAAATAGCTAGATACCCCTTTCGCAAAAATACATATCACATAAGCTTAAGGCTCTTAAGTCAGATTTTCCCAAATGGGATATTGGATAAAGCCTTTCAATTTGAGCACCTTACAAATATTCAGCTTAAGGCTCTAAGATAGATTGACTTTATAAGCCTACCAAGCATCATTTAATCATTCAATAGAATCCACAACCAGGTTTGCATTTACATTAACGGCAACAAAAGAGTTCCAGTTCCAAGCTGACAGATTTAAAGAGAATGAAAACAGTTCATAAAGACACTTTTAAAACTGGTCTATGAAAAACGAAGAGAGGTTTATGTTACTGACGCTCAGTCACTGGAAGCACAAGGAACAAATGACCCTATTATGAAATGCGTTAATGTGATTAACAGGCACTTTTAGAAGCATCCTAAGCAGATCAAAAAAAGCAAAACAAACTCATTTTCTTAAACACTAGAATGTAAAGTGCACAATATGAATAAATCACTGTCTCAAAGTATACATGTTAGCATTATACCTGTTGGGCCCAAAGAGACCAAATTTTGAAAAAGCTAGATATAGAAATGTTAGAAAGCAATTGAAATGCTGAAGTGAAGGATCAAGAGATATTAAAGTTGAAAATCACCTCAAATTTGCTCGTTGAACCCCTAGCAGAAATGTCTCTACTGTCATTGTTAATAGTCAAAGATAAGACGAGAAGAAAGTTAATGTCCAGTAGTGATCATTTTTCTTTTGTCATACCATCCAAATCCACTGAGGTCAAGCATTGGTTTCATAATTACATACGTCCTTCTTCAATGCCATATATTCTTAAGTTTATCCTTGGTAAAAGTATAACCAAATTCACTCTTCATGTTTTGTTGTCAACAAATTTCACCCTTTACATGTGAACCCTCCTGCATTGCTCAACCTTGAGATGGATGGACATCTCAATTTGCATTGTCGTCTATCAATTTGATAGCACATATGAGAATATATAGTTTTCTCCTCAAAAAATTAGTGAAAATTGTTATTTTTCATTACAAATTGGCAATTTTCTTTTCAAAAAAGCTGCTCTGCTCACATAATTTAATTAACATCATCCAACCTATGACCTTTTCAATGGTGGCCTTTAAAAAAAAAATACAATTTGGCATTTCACTATTTTGGGATTCCAAGATATAGCACCGTTTCACTAACAGAGATAGTTGTTTATAACATAGAAGATCATGGCCCAAAAATCATGAGCAGAGCATAAGACATGCATGCATGGATGATTATTTTCTTATTGATGCAAAGAAAGGGAAAACATGAAATAAATAATAAATAACTACAAAAAACTTATTTATGTTAGCCTAAAAGCTACATAAAACATAGAGAACAAATTCCGAAACCACTCTAACTCGTTTTCTAATCACCAAAAACACATCAACTATGCAAACTAAAAACTGAAGGATGCAAGCAGAGATCTCATTTTAGCAGCCCAATATCACATAAAAAGAGAAAAAACAAATACCCATCTCATCAAACTCATTTCCCAATCACCGAAACCCATCCTTCATGCAATTTAGAAACTCAAGAACCCCTATAGATGTCCAATAGAATAGTACCAAACAAAGCATAAGAGGATTTGGATGTGGTGCACATAAGAGAAAGGGAAGGAAAGGGAGAGGGAGAGAGAGATTTTCAACATAGCAACCAACTTGGACTAAGCCAAAGGGCCCACACACACACAATAGAAAACAAAAAACCTCAATCTTGAGAAAAATTGGGTTATTATGGGTTTGTATTTCCACAAATTTTAGCCACACCAAAAAAAAATCCATTTTTTGCCAAAAAAAAACCAATTATTTTTCCATGACATGGTATCATGAAAATGACCTAAATGTATCTATTCTATATTCATCTCCTCCGAAGTTGGATGTATTACTATTGTTGTTGCCGTTGTTTCTAGGATTCTATTTTCTCTACTTGTCTAAATGTGGTTTCCAATTGCTCTATCACAGCTTGATCATAGCAAGGGTTGTATGGTTATTTTTTTTAGGGGATTCATGCTTGCAAATCCAATAAAACCCATGCTTCCTGCGGATTCCTAGAAGAATAAAGGCCCACCTGGGCACTTTTATGTCAAAGTCTTATTGTCTGAGTCATCCACCTTTTTTTTTTATCTAAACACCCCTAAGAATCTTCCATGCGAGGCCCACCCATAATCAATCCAACTCCATCACTTTCAATATCCCTAATAATTACCACTCACTCCAATTTTATTATTGGCTACCTATACTCACCTTTGGCTTGAAACTCAAACATATTGTTAACAACAACTTCCATGGAGTAAGAACATCTAAAGTAGACACTAAAAGCGGAGTAAATGACAACAAAGACATGGAAAATGTTATTTCCATCCATGACGTACACTTTATAAGCTTAAGAAATCGTCTCTCTCCTCCTTTCTTAAAAGATAATCTAAAGCCTTTCTTTGCTTTTCCTCTACACTGTTTAGATGTCATCCAACTTACTTTCTATCTTTAAATCCTGTACTAGATTATATTGCACTTGGTATTTTGGCTTTAAGTTTTGTTTGACTAGAGACATACTTTGATTTTTTCTCTACAATATGTGTTTTGGTAAATTTATAGATGTTTGTAATACTCTTCCGTTCTCTTCTCCTTTTGATAAACATTAGAAAGAGGGATCACTCATGTGATAATATCTAGTGTTGGGAATCAAAAGGTGGCAGTTGTGGATAGCACACTCGCTCCAACAATTCAACCCAGAGATCGATCCCTAGGTGGCTATGAAGTACGGACACGGACACGGACACGAGACACGGATACGACACGACACGAACACGCTGACACGGCATTTCCCAAAAAAGTAGGACACGGACATGTCGGGGACAAGTTAATAATATATATTTATTTATATATACATATAATCAATCAAAAAATAATATTGCCATGGAGCTAGAGCTAGAGTTAGAGCTAGAGCAACCAATGGAACTCATATTGCCAAATTCCAAATCTATATAATATAACAGCAAATTAGCACCAGCATTAACAATAAATTAACAGGATATAGCATCAAATTAACAACAAACAATAGCAATTAAAAAAAGAAAAAAGGCAAAGGCAGGCAAGGCAAGGGTATAGGCGGGCAAGCCTTTCAACATCATTTCATGAAAAAAGGCAGGCAAGTATTAAGATACTGCACAACAAATAAGCCCCAACACATCATTTCATAAAAAAGGCAAAGGCAAAGGCAAACAATAAATCAAAAGGAAAAAGAATTAAAAAAAAAGGCACAACAGCAAAAAAAAAAAAAGAAAGGAAAAAAAATGAACGGCAGATGGCAGGCAAGTATTACAGCAGCATATCATTTTAAAAAAATGAAAAAAATGAACAGCAGACAGCAAGCAAGTATCACAGCAACATAGCAACACACGACAGCATAGCAACACATCATTTAAAAAAAAAAAAAGAAAAAAGAAAAAAAAATGAACAGTAGCACAGCAACACATCATTTTATAAAAAAGGCTCAGCAGAGGAGGGATTAAAAAAAAGAAAAAAGAAAAAAAAAAGAGACATCACAGACCTTCTTCTTAAAAAAAAATGGAAAAGAGACATCACAGACCTCACAGCAGGAGCAGGAGTACTAGCAGAGGGTGATTCTTCTTCTTCTTGTTAATCTTCTTCTCAGACGACGAACGGCAAACGGTGATGATCTAGTTGACGGCAGACGGTGATTCTTATGTTTTCTTTCCCTCTATCTTCCTCCTCCTCCTCCTCCTCCTCCTCCTCCTTCTTCTTCTCCTCCTTCCCGCAGACGGTGATGGAGTACCAACAGACTTTTTTTTTTCTCTTTCCCTCTCTGCTGCTGCTGTTTCTTCTTCTTCTTCTTCTTCTGCTCCTTCTTCTCAGATGACGATGGCTTGATGGGCTTACGTCGATGGGTTCTTAGGGTTTCGTTGGGTTGTCGGGTTTTGTAGAGGGGATGGGGCTTCGATGGGCTCTGGGGTTTCACCACAGGGATGAGATTTCGCTGCAGGGATGAGATCTTGCCGCCGGGATAGAGTTTCGCGCCAACGATGGGTTTCGGTGCATTTGCCGTTCGACAGGGAGAATGGGTTTGGCGAGAGGGAGAAAGGGCTTTTGCAGATTCGGGAGGGCAAGAATGAAATTTGGGGATCGAAGAGCTGTTGTTATAATATTCAAAATTTCTTTTACCCCCTCTTGGATTTACTTTTTCTAATTTTAATGCAAAAAAAATCACAGTTCATTTTTTTTTTGGCCATGTCTCAAGCCGTTTCGGAGCCGTGTCCCATCCGTGTCGGAGCCGTGTCCCACCCGTGTCCGTAATTAAAAAAATAAAACTTAAAAAAACGGGACACTTTTCGCGTGTCCGGAGCGTGTCCGTGTGCCAGACGTGTCGGACACTGACACGCCGGCCCCGGAGAGGTGTCCGTGCTTCCTAGTTAGGTGGGTTTCCTTAATCTCCCGAAAAAAATTCGGGTGGCATTCCATGAGCATTCTACCAAGTTTTCTCTCTTTTTAATCAGTAATGTGTCTCTTATTTTGTTTTCTAAAAATTCTAGGGGAGGAAGAGTGATTTCAAAAAATAAGTAAGCTTTTGTTTGAAGCTGGATTTTGCAATGGAAAACTCATCATCACATAATTCCATAGAGAAAAATGAAACCTCTAAATTCATGAATGTTGCTTTTTTTCCAAATCTTTACCTGCTTAGGTAGGCTTTGGTTTGTTAAGGCTTATGTTTTAAGACAACCATGAATTTGCAAGAGGATGGTTTTTTTTCCTTAGCCAATCCAAGATTTGTCCTATCAACTAGTCTACCTAGAGATAATCACCATTCCTTGAGTCAAAAGGATATTAGTTAGAATCTCAACTTGGTAAGCTTCCAAAATGTGATGATCCAACAAGAAAATATTAGGTCCTGTAAAGAGAGTGTTGAAAAACAAAATAACATAAGAGACCAACATTAAGGTGGTCTTTGAATGTTAAAAAAATGTCAAGGTTAGAACTTGCAATTATATAGAAACGAAGTTTGTATGTATAGGATCAATATGAGAAGCATTAAAAAGTAGAAATTTGATGATGGATCAAGATTAATTTGAGAATTGACAAGATTAATGGAAGGACTCAAAGAGGAGCTAATTAGTTTAATGAAGGCATAGAAGAATAATGCACTACATCAACAACTCCTATGAGGTCTTTCCTCTGTTAATTAGCGAAAAGTGATCCTTTGATTAATCTCGCCATCTCAAGTTATAAAATATAAAAGCCTAACACAGAAATTCATGGGTTTTGCATCAGATAACAACAAAACAAGAATAGAAAATTGAAAATGAACAAGAAGAATAAAGAAAAAACCGAGAGATCGGTGCCTAATGAACATTATCATTTGCACAAATTTTCAAGGATAGCTTGAGTTGTGGGGACTTATGATCAACTTCAAATCTCCACCCCCCCACCCCAAAAAAAAAAAAAAAAAAAAAAAGAATGGGGGAAGTAAAAAGCAATGTACCTATCTGAGTCTTGTTTTTGTATTACATTAGTATAATGTCATTATCCCTGAGCATGTTAAAACTTTATATTTCACCATTTCTTGCTTCTAGGGAGACCTATCATGACACTAAAGCTTCCAGTTGAGTCTAATAAGCCACGGTATTCCGTGCTTAGGGACGGCTTGGCCATTCCTGAAAGATGACTACTTCAACCATATCAATTCTAGCATTTAATTTAGATCAAGCCTACATTGTGCTCGATGACAAATTCCTATTTAGATAAAATAAGAATCTATTCAAAACTTTGTAGTAGGCTCCACTAGAACCCATGATTTGTTTAAGGCTGATGTTTTCTTATTTTTTCAAGCAGCTGAAGACTGATAAGTAATCATTTGAGTGGGTCTTCTCCTCCACTGTATGAAGCTGTCTTATGCCTTGTTTAGATATTTAGAACTTGTTCACTTTGCACTAAAATTACCTGTAACTTATTATGCCCAAAAAGAAAAACAACCATGACCTATGCATAGCTCAAGTTTTCAAACACATGAATTTTCATTCATAATTTGTGTCGTAAGATCCAACTGAGGCCTTTTTAGAGATAGTCATGAGTAGTAACAATCATGCACCTTGCGGCATAAAAGGGTGTAACCCAAATATTCACCCAAGTATGAAGTTATAATTTGAGTCTTTTGAACATACCATTAAGTTCCTTAAACAAAGCATACTTGAACATAGTAACAAACATAAAATGTAGGATACTTGACATAAATCAAACAATTTGTTTTGTTGACAAGAACAAAAGAGGAAAAAAAATACAGAGGATAAATTGTCTATAAGTACTTTGAGGTGAAAATTCTTGAAATGGATAGACATGGCAGTTGATGAAATGATGTTTTATTAACTCTTCATACCAAGCAGGATTCAAATATCAACTCATGTTGTTCTACAAGCTACTCTATATACTTAGAGTGATAAGATAGTAATATTACCAAAGGATTGAATATGCATGAACCTTCAAGTGGTAATCAACATAAATGAGTTTTGATACATTATAAAGCATATATAATTGAGAAGAAAAAAAATGACACTCTAGTTGAGAATATGCATGGTGTCCTCAATCCCTAAGTCATTATTTTGTTTTTCTACAACTGTGATGCTTTAGGCTAGACCCAAGTGTGGGCCATGAAATATTTCTGATGGAATATTTCTAAAAGTTGAATTGGCAAGTTAGGAACCGCCGCTATTAATTCATTGTAGCATTATAAAAAATGAAAAAGAAAATATAAGAGTTCTTCTTACGGTGTCATTATATATCATCATCATCATCAGTTGAATCTCATCTCATCAATTTCATGTCAGCTTATAAGTTCTATTCAAATCCAAAGCAGACTTGTAATAAACAAATCATTATTGAAATTTCCATATATCTTTTTCTACAATGGATACATTGATATGCAATGTATGGACATTGAGTTTGAAATGTATGGGCATATCCATGCTAAGTACAGGTTATTGTGCTATTTATAAGTTTCTTGAACAAATTAATCACATTTGAACACAGTAACAACATCAAATGTAGGACACTTTAACATAAATCATATAATTTATTATCTCGACAAAAAAATGAAATTATGAAGGAAAAATAGACTATACAAACCTCGATGTGGAAATTCTTGAAATGGATAGAAATGCAGTTGAAGAGATGTTTTTATTTACGCTGCATGGCAAATAAGATTTTTGTGTCAACTTATATTGTTTTACATGCTGCTCTGTACACTAGGAGCTGTAACATAGTAATATTTCCAAAAGATAGAATCATACATGAACCTTGAATTCACAATCAACATGAATAAATTTGGGTATGTCGTAATGCATTTATCACATAAAAGAAAACAAATGACACTCTAGTTAAGGTTATGCATAGTGTTCTCAATTTTTCCTTCAGTAACTAAAATTTTCAAAAGTAAAAAATAATAAAAATTAGAAAAGGAAAATGTGAAGAAGACTTTCTGAGATACGTTTTCATTATAACATATTATCATCACATCATCAATTGAACCTAATCTCAATTACTGTCTAGTGTGGCTTTAAAGTTCTCGTCAAATCCAAATCGGATTATGACCAAATTACTTTCTATATAATAATAACACTAACTTAATTTGAGTCCTATTATTTAAATACTTGAAATCACTAAATCATAGGCTCCACATCGACAAATTCACATAGGGTTTCAATGCCTCTGGTCCAATTGGCTAGCTGGGTTTGCTTCTAAGATCGGATTTGAGTCAATTCAACCTGCCCTTCCATCACTTTCCTGAAGGGAGAAATTGTGAAGTAGTTGCATTTACTTGAGGTGCTAGGGTTGGGTCTAACAATTATATGCATTTGGTTAACTCTAGTAATTTTTATTTAGAATGCCTATTTCGAAAGCTGTAATCTGATGGGTTAGAAATTTCAATTGTCTATCATTCTTCATTTGGTTAGTTCATACAAATTTGATTTTGGGTCTTGATCCTCCAAATGGTATCAAGTGCATCATGCAGAAATATAGCAATCAAAGTTGTACAATTCAAAACAAAGACATAGACAAGATTTCATATGAAAAAAGATAAATTCATTAATTTTTTTAAAAAAAAGAAATGATCGTAAACTAATTTTCGAAAGATGAAAAATCTACAAAACCCTCTTTTTGTTCGAGTGACAAGTTAAACTATCAGCGTACCATCAAGCACAGAAGGCTTCTCACAATTAGCATTAATTGCATCAGTCATACTAGCAAATCAAGTTATTGACAAAAACTAATTGACTCCAGTGCTTACCAAGTCTTCGTTAAAAGAATCCAAGCAAGTTTAGGCAAATTTATGGAAAAAAAACAATGTAAAAGTAAATAAAAGTGCAACTAAACCTTACAATGACTAGGAGGTTTTAGGTTTTTTCCTTTTTTGCCAAATAAGCAGAATTGGAATGAAGCAGAAATTTCTCTAGCGAGAGTCCACATGTAGCATCATGCGTGAAACAACTCACTGCCCTTAATGCAAAGGGCTCTACCTTGCATTGAAGGCATGCAATGCATTTCACACAAGCTGTGTTTTATGGATGCTCATATGAGGAAATGTTTCCTGAACTCAAATTGAGCCAACTTGCATAGTTTATTAAAGAAAATAACATAAATGGGCCTACCTCTGTGTGAAATTTCAGACTCATCAAACCATTTTAAGCCTTTAGCTGAGGCTTACAAGTGAACGATTTTTCATAAACACATGACTATCGATCTAACGTCCATTTATATCAATGGAAAAAAAAAATGGGATTAGCGACATTCACATTGGTAGTGTGTGGTCCAGTTGGATTGATGATCATATGTACCCATTAGGAAGCGTGCACTGTGCACAAGGTGTGCAATGGATATTTCACCTATATATAGTATGTGTTAAAATATTTCAGTTTATAGAGCTGCATAAAAAAGAAATACAGAGGATTCTATACTATCTTAACCTTAGAGTCACACCCAACTTGAATTGGATCTGATTAACTACAATAGAGCCCAATTTGCGTTTGTGGCTAAACCCAACTTGTAACGTAATTAGATCATGGTTTTTTTTTTTATTCATTCATAGATAGTATAGAAGGTTGCAACTGGGATGGTTCAATGGTAGCCCAAGCTCGGCCCTTTTGTTATGGGCCTCATAGCCAATCGGCCTAAATGTCTGAGCAGAAATGAGCCCATTTGCATGTGATTGTGTTGAACTTATAAAGCCAACTGGGCCATATAATAGGGCCTTCGGCTAAAAATAGTGTCGCCCACAGCCCATTTATCTTTCAACCAAAAGCTCTCAGGCTTGGATGCAATCCCCAACTTAAAAAGCAGTCTTAGAAAAAAGAATGGTGATGATCTTAATGATAATGCGTACCTCTTGTATAGACAGCCCGTTTATTAAGATGAATGCCACGTGTGCTATTTTATACCAATCCTCCCCTTTCCCTTTGGCACATCTTCCCTCCAAACTCCGACAAGAATCAATACGCAGGGATTGGAGCGCGGTGACCTTTTGCAATGATGCTGGTAGGCTCAGAAGATTGGGGCAGTCCACGATCTCCAATTCTTCCAATGAAGTGAGATTCCCAATTTCCTCAGATAAAGAAGCCAACTTAGGCAAGTGGGAAAATTTTAGGAATTTCAATGTCGTTATTTTATACAAGCTCTCTGGCAAAGTGGCCAATTCAGGACAATTATTGATAAATAAATACGCAAGGGAATTGAGGTGCTGAGCTTGGAGCCCTTCACCTAAAGATGTCAACTTGTCAAAATATGAGATGGAAAGGTTTTGAAGAGAGGTTAGTCCCTGAAACCCTTCATCAGGCAATGACTTCACGTGATCGTCGACGCTAATGTCGAAAGTTTCTAGGGAGGTGAGGTTACGTACTCCCCCCATCAAGGATTCGAGCTCTTCACATCCTAAAAACACTAGTGTCTTCATCGCTGGAAGATCGTGCACATCCTTTGATAAGGATTGCAGCTTAGGACAGTTATCGATGCATAAATACTTGAGAAGAGGTGTATTCTTAAAAAATCCTTCTGGGAAAAAAGTCATCTCTAGAAAGCTTTCGATAAAAAGATAAATAATTGCTGTGTAGGCTGTAATAGACATTAATAGCAGCTCGTTGCATCCGTCCAACGTCAAGCTTTCAACTGATGGAAGATGTGGCATCTGAGTCAATTTAGGGCAATTTCTGATGGCCAATGTCTTAATATTAGCAAGACTTTGACTCGTTTCGTCACTCGACCACTTCTCAAGATCAGGCATGCCTGTGATGGTGAGAACTCTGAGGTGGTGTAGCTGTGATAGTGGAGGGAGAATTTTACATCTTCTACAATCGGTTAAAGAAACTTTAACCAAGTTGGGGACCTTCAAATGCATAAGCCAATGTGGGAATCTGGAACCCATGTAGTTCCGAATGCTCAATCTTTGCAAATTTGAATGTGGCTCAAGGCTTTCAATCACTCGCTCACAGATCTCATTTTCTGCTGCTGTAGAATCGTATGCATATTCCCATGATAAGCCCAGTGAGAAAAGTTTATGCCTCTCCCTCAAGCCCACTTTCTCTGCATCGACAGGATTTAGCACATTTTGGAGGTTTTCAATGTCTATATGACCTCGAAGCTTTAAACGTTGCAACTCATCTATTCCATTTTCTTTGCTGACAATGAATAGTGTCAACGTCTGGAGGTCTTTTAATTCTGAAATCCTGGCTGGCATTTGTGTTATCCTATAACACTGACGGATTTCAAGATGCCTAAGGCTAACCATCTTCCACATATTACTTGGCAATTCTCTGAGATTTTCACACCATAGAAGTTTTAACGTCAGCAAGTTCCAAAGGGTGCAGATTGATTTAGGCAATGTTTCAATGTCAATGTTGGCCAATTCAAGGAATCTTAGATGTTTCAACTTACCTATTGAATTGGGTAGGGTTTTGATGTTGATAAACTGTAATTTCAAGACCCGCAAGCATGTTAAACTTGAAATGTCATCTAGGATCACATACTTGTCAATTTTCATATGTTCTAGAATGAGCGTCCGTAGTTTTTCTGCTTTGTAAAAGCTTATCTGATCCATTCGCAATAATCTTTCTTTGGAAAAGAATGAAAAATGCCGAGTTTTTTTGGGGACACATTCCACTCTTCTACCTTTCACAGTTAAGCACTCGGTTCTTCGAACAGACTTTGCAAGATCATAAATGTGGTCATGCATCTTATACCGGTGAGAGACAGAATCCCCAACTTCTTCTTGAAAGAACGACCTCCAACATAACTCATCAAAATATTCTGTACCGACATCTTCCATCAATTTACCTTCTTCAGATGATTGGATGAGACCTTGTGCAATCCACATTTCTATTACTTCTTGCTGCTCAAACGTACCGCCTTTATGGAAGACAATGCAGTATGTGAAACATTGCTTCAGCTGAGATGGCAAATGATTGTAGCTCAATCTTAATGTGGGCAAAATCTGATCTTCTTTGAGTTCCCAAATCTCATTGTTTCTAATAGAAAGCCACTCGCTCTCGCTTCTTTTATAGAGTAACAACCCACCCAGAACATTTGCAACTAATGGCACACCTTTGCATTTTTTCACAATCTCCTTTCCAATGCGTACCAAGTCCGGATATGTTTCTTCATCTCTCTTTGGAAATGCTCGCTGCTTAAATAAAGACCAACAATCTTCCTCTTGTAGCCCTTCCAAGTGGAATGTGGGAAGTGTGCCCATGATAGACGCCACGATGTTGCTGCGAGTGGTTGCAATGATTCTGCTTCCTTTTCTGCCAACGTTTAACAGGCTTTTCAATTGAAGCCAAGCCTCTTGATTCTCATTCCATACATCATCTAGCACAAGTAGATATCTCTTCCCGGACAGAGTTTTTCGAAGGCGAGATTGCAGTGGATCCATGTGTTCAAGATCACATTTCTCCTCATTCACGGATGCTATACCAGCTTTCATGATTTCTGCACTGTCGAATTTTTCCGAAACAAACACCCACATCCTTTCGTCAAAATAACTTATCACCCTCTTGTCATTGTAAACTAGTTTGGCAAGTGTGGTCTTCCCGAGACCTCCCATCCCAACTATTGGAATGATGGAAACATTCTCTTCCTCTTCATCACCCATGTTGATTAACAAATGAACTAGCTTATCATTGTCTTCTTTCCTTCCATAAACTTCCGATTCATGCACAAATGAATGGGTTGGAACTCTTGCTCCTCCAGTCTCTCTATGCCCACCAACATATTCCTGCCTCAGATTATAATGAGACCTCTCCCGGGCGATCACATCCAATCGTTCCGCAACCTCCCTGACCTTGTTGCTCATCTTAGAATTAAATGCAACTGGGTTGGAAGGAGTAAAGAAGTCGCGCACCTTGTTTGTTGTGCTACTGCGAATCTCGACTCTACGTCGCAGATCCTCAGTTGCGAAGTCATCCAATACGTCCTCAACGTCGTAAGCCACATCCTTGAGCTTATCTAGCCAGTCTCTTATGGCGTTACTGGTCCATTGTTGCTCCTCTGCATCTCTGAGCACCGCTTGAATTGCTGTGAAATTGCTGCAGAGATTGTCTAGATCCTTTTTGACTCTACAGATGGATCCAAACTTCTCTAGCAAAGGGGAGCCCAGCGTTTTGATGAAAGCCGATATGGAGGCAGAGAGAGCTGCTTCAGCCATGGCGTATTCCACCCCCTGCAGCAACAAAGAGAGATGTAATGATGCTTGCGGAGGTTGAGAAGAAAGAAATGGAGCCGTGAGCGTAATTGTTTTTTCCCTCTCTCTCTTTTCTCTGAAGGGATTATATTAACTTTGAAGGAAAAGAAGAAAAGCCCTCTCTGACGCGGGGGAATCCAAAACCTTTCACTCTGCACGCGGTTGTCAAAACAATAGTTTGTCGGCCAAGTTCACATGAAAACCAGCTACCCTGCACGCGGTTTTAAAACAAGAGTCATAAATGTATGAAATTGATTATCTCTATATAATTTTATATGATATTATATATCATCAGATATATTATATATTTTATATAAAAGATTCATAAATTATATTGGTTACGTATGAAATTGAGACTAACATGTGTGATATATTAGTGAAACATTTTGGATTCAGTGGAATGTCCCCTAGGGCCTGTTTACTGGGGTGTTTTTTTGGACATGATCTGACTCTAGCTTGTCCCCTGCGCCCTTTGCATTTGTAAATGTATTGTATGTTTATTCATAAGGATTTCCAAATCACAGTTGTCTAAAAGGTCCCAAAATGCCCGACAAAATTTTTAGATTTTTTGGTCCATTTTCTAGACGCTCATAAACAAAGGAGCATACCGAGATTTTATTATGTTTAGAAATTCAAAAAGTCCCCATTCAACAATTCTCCAAATCCCAGCAAACAAACATGTAGTACATTGGAGTTGAGTTCAAGTCCAATGTGCATGGAATGCTAATTTTGTCTCTATCCAAAATGGTCCCAAATTTGATCGTTTAAATTCCTAGATTTATGAGTCGTAAATTAATATATTAGAATGTTTGGGTCATATTGTTTTATGAAAGAATCTACTTTTATAAAATTAAATTGTACATACCATATCTTAATTGCTTTAATGTATTTTAAATGTAATTAAAATAGATAAAATAAAAAATATATATGTTTTTTGCAAATAGAGGGTGTCCCAACCCTTTGGTTCCAAGTGGGGTCAAGTAAGCTCAAACCCACAAGCTCTAGGAGAAAACTATGGTCTTAGGCTAGCTGAGTTGTTAATTAGAGTTAAATAAAATAAAATATTAATATATTTAGAACTTAGAATAGAGCTCTAACCTTATTATACATTATGATTCCAAACTAAGCCAATGTGAATTGTTGATTTGGCTAATTTTATAACACCAAAGAGGACTTCCTACATAGAATTATAGAACATGTCTTTTGAGAAATCTTTTTTTTTTTTAATCAATGCATGCAAGCCTAGTTTTGACCCAAAAAAAAACATTTAATTGAACTTTATTTGCTAATCAACTGGCAATGCACTGTTGAATGCTGCCGGCCTGAGGCAACTTCCCTCCACAAAAAAACAATCGAAGATTAATCTCCTGCGGTATTATTCAAGTGGTGTGTGACGTCTAGCACTTTTTTCGGAGTCCCACATCACTTTAAGTGAGCATTCTGACCTCGACTTATATGAGAATGTACTCCCTTTAATCACTACGAGCCCTTTTAATTGTAAAGCAAGATTGGGTTAAACTCTCATAAGCTTATAGCAGTCAATATTATGTGGGTATTGGGCTCAAGTCATTACAAATGGTATCAAATCCAATGATGGCTCTCGTCTAAGTGGTGGAGAATGTGACACATGGCACATTAGCTAAAGTCCCACATTGCTTAAGTGAGTGTCCAAGCCTGGCCATATATGAGAATGCACTCCCTTTTCCCGCACTCCCTTTACCCACTGTGAGGCCTTTTTAAACTATGAGGTAGGATTGGGTTGAACTCCTATGAATCCAAGCGATCAATATTATATGGGTATTGGGCCCAAGTCGTTACATGGTGTAAGATATATGGCTTATTTATTTGACAAAATTACCATTTTTCTTTCCTTCTCGCGATATTGAGATTCTATAACATTTATACAAATATTGAGTCTTTTTTTTTACAATACGACTTACCTGTATTTGACCAAAATTTTACTATTTTCTTTCATTCTCACGATATCGAGAATCCACAAGATTCACACATTGAGTCTTTTTTCAACATTGCTACTTACCTATATTTGATTAAAAGTTTGTCATTTTCATACCATCTCTCGATATCAAATTTGAAAGCATTTACACATTGGGTTTTTTTTCAACATCGTGACTTACTTGTATCTGGTTATAAATTTTTCATTTGCTTTCCTTCTAGCGAAATTGAGAATTGAAAATATTTACACATTAAGTCTTTTCTCGATATCAGAACTTACTTGTATCTGACTAAAATTTTGTTATCGTCATTATTGAACATTTTCCTTTAATTATGAATATTTTCCAACCATTCAGATAATAAAGACTTAGTTTACATTTGAAATTAAACAAAAAAAATGCTACTAACATGTTTTTTGCTTCATGGTGCCCTCCCACAGGGAATATGTTGTTCGAGTGGAAGTAGTAATTATGAGTACTTGTATAAAAACCTTTTTGAGTGGAGATTTAAACTGTTGAGATCGTAAGGTTTATCTCAAGCACGTAACTGTAAGTATTGAACTCATACTAAATATCTTATCCAAAATCTATCGTAATGAAAATTGGACTAGATTTTTAGTTAAAAATTAAATATTTGTACCGGTGGCATTGTTTTAGTCTAACTTCAAATGTAAACTAGGTTTTTATTAACTAGATGGTTGGAGAATATTTATCATCTACTGCAAAATGTTTAACACTAATGATAAAAAAATTTTAGTCATATATAGATAATTTGTGATATCAAGAAAAGACTCAAAGCATGAATATTGTGTATTCTTGATATGAGTGAAGTGAAGGAAAGGAAAGGGTAATTTGGTCTGAAAAATCTCAAAATCCGCTATATGAGATGCCTTTGAGCATTATATGTATGTTAGAATGTTTCTTAAAGTGTAAGATATTTGAGGTTTCTTTTTCATAAAAAATTCAAGAACTTAAGTAGATTTTATGATGCTAAGAATTCATATACTCATGTGATGGCATATTTTCTTGGCTTTAAAAATCTCATATTGTTCTGCTAGATTAGTCTCTCTTAGCTTTTGAAATTATTTTTTCAACCTGCATAATCTTTGCAAATCCAACTAGGGATAGCCGGCTAGAAATTACGTGGCTTGAAGGATATTTATATCCTTTTTTTTTTTTTTTTGTCTTTCTTAGCTATGGGAAAAATTTTTCATTTTTCATTTTTAATTTTAATTTTAATTTTATTTTTATTTATTCATTTCCAAAGCCACGGTGGGCCCGGCAATAATTGAACGTCAACATGCAAAAGCCTCGCAACGACGAATAAAGAAAAGTCGGTGGACAAAAAAAGCAGTGAAATTGGCCTCACCAAAGGTCCAGTGACGCTCCCCAGTCTCATCAATCATGTCTGTCAGGAATAAGTGTAAGGCCAGCAATACTGATTTACGTACGTGATTTTGAAAAGCAAGATGAGCTGGTGGGATGATGAATTGGAGTCACAAAACTTGGACATTTACTTGTAAAATGGATTGGAGCAGAGGGTTAACTTAAGAGAGAAAAAAATAAAAGGGAGCTTAAGTGAAATTTGTAACGTTAAAAATTTATAGATATTGATGTGATTGCTTCTCATTAAAATTAAAAAAATATTAGATTTCTTTACTATAATAGTATCAATTAGCCTTTGAATTGCTTATAATCTTAAGTTCTTTACCTTATACGGATTCCTGAATTTAGGCGTCTGAGTACATGTATGATAAAAAAACGGAATTTCTTCCTAATCAAACAAAGGCCAAAGGGAAATACGTGGGTCGAGATAAAGGAAGAAAAGTCGACAAATGAAAAAGCAGTGAAATCGAGTACGCATTGATGGGAAAGGTCGGCCGACCCTGCCTAGTCTCGTCAACGATGTCTGCTACTGATAAGTGTAGGTCCTGCTGACCTATTCATAATTCTGACTAGACGAAAGGAGGGGTCCACATCACTGAGCTGTGAATGCGCGTGATTGAGGTCGACCGAAGGCTACCAAGTCTCTCAGTCCAGCGGCCCCATCCCATTGACAGAACAAACACGTTGGATTCGTTGGATTCTTAGCATGTAACGAGAACGGGCAGAGGGACAATGAATTCTGGGGTCATAAGACCTTTAGATTTTTATAGTTCTCTTTAAATTTGGGTTGCGTCGTTTGGCATCATTTAAATGTTTCCATGTTTCCATCTCATTTCCATCTCAACGTTTAAAAGTTTGGTATGGGAATAAATTTCTAAATCTTAATCCGGTGTCAGAAAGAAACTAAGAACGAGAATTTTTATTTTTTGGAGAAATTATTTGTTAGCATAGGTGTTACCAGGTACCTTATTTTAAAGAAAGTGACTCTACTTTAAAATGGGTAACATGGTCACAATCATAAAAGATTGAGACCATATTACGATTCCTAATTTATTATATTAGGGGCACCACTTTATAAATTAGTGAATGTGGGCCCATATTTTAATTTTTTAAGTTGAATTATATGGTCATCATCACAAAAGGTGGCCCTAATTTATAACTCTTAAAGGTTGATTATATAGTTACAATTACAAAAAGTGGAGTCACATTATCATTTTTATAAATATGGGGTTACATTATAAATCCTACGAATGTGGTCTTATATTCTAATCTCTAAAGGTAGGTTTTTAAAGTTGGTCATATGTTCACAATCAACAAACAAAATGGCCCTACATTATAATCTATTTTAATTTTTAATAGTGGGCACTACATTCTAATTTTTAAATGTGGGTTCAATATATAAAATCACAAATGGCTCCACTTTGTAATTCCAAAATGTTGGTTACATTATGATCACAAAAAGTAGACTAATATTATAAATCCTATAAATGTGAGCCAATATTCTAATTTCTAAATGTGTATATCATGCTATTATTTCAAAAGATAGAGCACATATTTACATTAGAAATGGTGGGCTCACATTATAATTCCCATAAAGGTAAGCTTTCCTTATAAACCCTATGAATATGGGCCTCATATTCTAGTTTTAAAGGTTGGTACCATGTTGTAACTTTTAAAAATGAGTTTTATGTACGACAATAATAGAGTGCCGCAAATATTAAAAGGTAGGTCCCACATTTTAAATCCTATGGTTCCTGTGCTTTTGTTCAGCGGACTTTTTTTTTTATAATGTTACCAAATAAGTTTCGTATGGCATATTCTAAGTAAACTATTTTAATATATTGTTGTCAAATAAGTTCTATAAAATATAATCTTAACACAGTATGATCCAAGCACAAAATTAGAAACAACATAAGAATGATGCCAAACACGCCGATCGGAACCCACCTACCCGTTGGCTTCCCAACTTTGTGCTTGTGTGTTTTTGATGCACATAAGATGGTTAGAACTTAGCATAGTGCTCCGACCTTATGATACATTATAGGAAAAGTAGCATGTGAAATGTTGATTTGCCTAATTTTGCAAACCAAAGAGGACTATGTATATAGATTCAAAAAAAAAAAAAAAGCCTTTTGAGAACTTATTTTTTAATCATGCATGCAAGCCTAGTTTTGAAAAAAAAGAAAATTTTTAATCTCGAGCTGTAGTAGTAGCACTTGATGGGGATGGACTTAGGGCGGATGCTTCCACAAAATTTTTTTGTGAGTTTTATGATGTTTAAAGAATTCATAGACATAGCTCTTCCCGTTATAATTTCAAAATGTTATATTTCTTTGCTTGAATAGTGTCAATTAGCTTTTGGGATGCTTAGAATTTCAACCCCCATAACATTTGCAAATCCTCCATTTGAGAAGGTGATTTGACAATTTCAACCCAGGGACTGTTCTTTATAGATAATTTGCAAATTCTTCATAAAAGAAATATTCTATTGGGTTTGGTTAGGGGTTAATTCAAAATCCAAATCAAAACCTTGCTAAGATCGGTAAAGAAAAGTGAAGTAGCAAAACTTTATATACAAGATACCAATCAAAAGCAAGGAAATTGATTCCTCAGTGCATGTTTGGATATTATCCTCCGAGAGAAATTCTCTCTGATTTTCCTTTATTATAAAGAAAACACATATCTAGTTAAAGAGAGGAAAAGTAAGAGGGGATTATATAAATCCTTCCAACCCACTAACAATCCTCTATTGCATCGATTCTTCCGCCTCTACCTCTTCACATTGAATTTTGTAAAACTACAATGATAAAAAAATAATTGTGAATGAATATTGATTATTCTCAAATTTGGGATCCAATGATTCTGTTTATAAAAAAATCCTTAGTTTGTTCTAATAAGTATAGGGCCCGCTCTAATGAATTTGGGGTAAAAAAGTTTGCAAAAAATAAAGGTGATTGTCGGCACAAAAAAGTTCGCAAAAAATAAAGGTCATTGTCGGTATAAAAAAAAGTGATTGTCGGTTACTAATTCGGACATTTCAACCTCACAGGATTTTTGCACTGAAAAAGGATCATATCGACACGACCTTAACAAAAACAATAAACATTGAGTTTAAAGTAAGTATATGATATGATAAATACATATATATATATATATGAAAATATTCATGTACATATGTTTCTCACCATTTTTTATAAGAACTCTAGGAGGGACCCACTGTATAGTCCATCTAAATGGACCACACACACAACCCCCTTGAATTGAACCCATTTACCAATTTTTGGTCAAATCCGAATTTATCAGACCGTTGGATCAACTATGCACCCATTCGAATGGAATGAATTTGTGAGTTATAGATGAAGGGGTTAGGGACATGTGATTGAGGCTAAACTTGGAATCTAAGGTGGTCCCGCATGGATCTTTTCATTCCCCCTGGTCTCATTCCTTAGTGGGATCCATCATGGGCTCCATAGAGGAGTATGCATGGTCCCTTGGCGAGGGACATATGCACGTGAATATCTCCTATATATATATATATTTGTTTCATTTTTAGATGAAAAAAGTGAAGTACAAAAGTATATTGATGATGTAACATTACTTGCCTTTTATTCCTGCCCAAGCCTCTTTCATTTAATGCAAACAAGTATTATAGATTGGAGAAATGTTTTCCTACAAGCTAGTGCTTATGCAGTCCCAACTCTATAAATATTAAAAATTTTAAAATAAACTTAAATTTGAGAAATAATAAAAAGTTAAATTATTTTGACCAAAAAAAAAAGTTGATCATTACCGTTGTAAATTAAATCTCAGTGGATGTATTTGGGATTTTGTATTATTGATGGGGTGATTTATCTCAATGATATTAAAATTCCTTCTCCATTTACATGAAAAGACACAAAAAAACCTTGAGGTTCTACTCTAATGAAGGGCATATAAATATTATGAAAAAAATGATATTAGAAAGAAAAAAAAACATTACCCAATTTTTTTGACCAAATATTTGATGGGGTTTATTTAGTTTGGTACCCTAACTAATTGAATCCTTTCGACGAATTTGGCTAAAACAAATTGAATTTTACTAGATCGTCAAATTGTTATTCAAAAAAGGACTACAGCTCTACTTTTGCTTCAGAGGATTTTGTCAAAAAAATCCTTTTCGAGTCCATTGATACCAAAAAGGACCATAAAGATAAGATTCCACCGTAATAGTCCAAGGGGTCCTAATTAATTTAAATTATTGAATTTGAGTTGGGCAGAGATATTCCTACTTACCAAGTACACAAGAAGGGATATCCCCGCCCACTCATATTTTTTTCTTCTTCCTCATCTTCTTTCCTTCTCTCTTCTTTTTCCTTCTTCTTCTTTTTCGTCCTCTTCCCCCTTCCTCCTTTCTCTGGAACACAATAAACACACACTCCATCTTATCTTTAAAAAAAAAATATATATATATATTTTCAAACTTCATTTTAAAATCTCCATAAAACACTCATTTTTTTTAACTAACATTCCAAAGGATAAAAAATTCCATTTTTTCATATCCTTCTTTAGACCTAAATCAAGGCAAGAAAACCATTTTTATTTTAAATCTCCTTCTAGCCAAATCAAGCCAAAGGAGACACCGAAGAAGAGGGCAGAGATGCCTTCAGTGTGGATGATTCAGACGCCGACCGTGACGAGTCCGAGAAGTGGTGGTGGCGAACAAGGAATGGCGGCTGTGGTTGTGGTGTGAGAAACTAATGCAAGGTGGAGATTGAGTTGCATGGGCTATGTTGACATAGGGTTTTCACCTTGGAGGTAGTAGTTTAGGAAATAAAGAAGAGAAAGAAGGAATGAAGAAGGAGTAAGAAGAAAAAATGAGTAGAGCGGAGGTGAAAGAAAGAGGAAGAAGAAGAAAATGAGTCGGGATATCCCCGCTCGTGTACGTGAGTGAGCGGGGATATCCCTGCCCAACTCAGGTTTAAAAAACTTAAATAAAAAATGACCCTTGGGACTACTATGGTGGAATCATACCTTTAAAGTCCTTTTTGGTATAAAGGGACTCTAAGAGGATTTTTTCAGTAAAATCCTCTTTACTTTTAACATACTTTATCTTGATCCTTTTTCATTTGATATCAACTTCACCTTTGCTCTTCCATTCATGTAAATAGCGTTGTACTCTTTTCCAACCTCAAAATGTTAAAAATTCCCGGCCTTAATAAAATGGTTTCTCGACTATGGCCATCAGGTGTTGAACCCAAACATATATTAAAGGATCATTTGTTTGTGGTCATTTACATAGGTAAGTGATTTCCATGCAAAATGGTCATGCATCATCACATATGTTTGCATGAGAAAACTGTGTAAATAAGGCCATTTACACATCAAAATCTTTATGCCTGAATTGTGAAAACTCCCCAACCATTTCCTAAAAGGTGCTGGTATAGTCTCTTATACGATGTTTGCATTCTTGTGGTCCCCATCAACTACCTTTTATTTTTCTCATTCCCATGTGGTCCATATTTGTATTCCAAAATGTTATTTTTATTTATGGAACTAATAAATCTCATGACCTGAGAACTAATTATCTTATATCTTCATAGATTTTAAGTAGCTTATGAAGAAGTATCAAGTGATAGATCTAATTTTCTGCACTTCTATGAGTCCCTTTATGGTATGGACTGTTCAATATTCTTGTATTATTGGTATATATTGGGACATTTAGTTTCATATCTTACTCCTTCATTGATTTTGAGAAGTTTGTGAAAAATGTCCCAAAAATCCAAATACATCTACAATAGTTGAATATGCTCATTTGCTTACATGAAAATGAAAATTTTGAAAAAAAGAAATGTGATAAAGTGCTTCACACATGTAATTTGATGATTTATACTTATTTTGATAGATTATGTTTAGGGCTGAGATCTTTTGATAGCTTATACTTGATTTAATAAGTCATGCTTATGATTTTTTTAATCTTTTATGAGGTGAAGGAGGTCTTCGATGATGATTTTATTCTTTTTTATTAAAAATTAGTTTTTGCGAAAGACAAATCTTCCGAATTAAAAAAATCAATTTGTTTCTGATTTGAGTTATTTGGATACAAAGAATAAAATAATTGCATCAATGATTATCTTACCTAGTAGATTCTAGATGTTTTGATATGTTTTTTCAATTGATTTTTCACTACTTTCAATTGTATCAATTTTCTGATAGCGTTAGTTTATCTCAATTCAATCTTCTAGTTAAAAGAAATTTCAGATTTTTAATTAAAAAAGTTCAAAAGTGCTCCATATGAGATCGACCTGTATTTGTCACTGTCTCAACAAGACAGCTGCGCACTTAAAATTTTAAGTAAATTGATTAAATTTACATCAATTCCGTTAATGACTACTCAGTTATGGCCTTGAGGAAAGACGTGCTCGACAAGTAGATCCGAATCTAGATCCACCTTCAGTCCAAAAAGACGCGTGGGGCAAGACCCGACCGAGTGACCCAAGAAGTAGGCTCGGCGCTGACGGCGAGCCTGACCCGTAAGGCTCTAGCCTGACTCGTAAGGCCAGGGCCCTCCACACCATGCCCGCTCGCATAGCACGACTAGCCGGCGCACGCGTGTGGTAATCACCACGATACCTACTCAAAAGTTTAACGTCATAAGCTAGGAGGAAAATATTAATAAACCACTTAAAAGAAGTAATAAATAACCAATGTAGGACAAAGGTTATTAAATAAGAGTAAATGAGGAGGAAACCAAGGCATAAAACAATGGAGGAAATTGTGCTTTAATGCACATAAATCCAACAGTATATGCCCATTAAAGTTGCAATTCATATATTCTGTCTTTATACGATTTAATTTAAAGCCTTTGGATGCTAAAGCCTCCCACCATCGCTCAAGTTTTACATTTACACAATCTCTTTATTCATCTACCAATACTATATCATCTGCAAATAACATACACTAGGTACTTTCTCTTGAATATAAGTAGTTAACTTATCCATAATCAGTTTAAAGAGATATGGCTTAAGGCTGACCCTTGATGCAAATCTATAGTCATTGGGAATGTACCTGTCTCTCCAAAGGTAATTTATATATGTCTTTAAAATTTTCAATATAACCTCTTGGAACATTTCTTTTTTTTTTTTTTTCTGTACCCACCAAATTAAATCTTAGTACACTATCATAGGCTTTTTCTAAATCGATAAAGACTATATGCAGATTTTTTTTCTTCGCTCGATATTTTTCCAGTAATTGCCTAAATGACAAGATAGCTTCATAATTGACCTTTCTGATATAAAACCAAATTAATTTTTAGAAATATTGGTCTTTTGCTTAAGTCTTTACTTCATTACTCTCTTACATAACTTCTTAGTATGGCTTATAAGTTTAATTCCTTTATAGTTGGTGTAATTCTGTATATCTCTCTTATTCTTATATATAGGTACTACAACACTTCTTCTTTATTCATCTAGCATTTTCTTTGTCATTATTATCTTATTGAAGAGTCTAGTTAAGCAAATGACCTCAACCTCTTTTAAGCATTTCCAAGCTTCTATCGGAATGTCATCTCGATTCGTAGCCTTTCTTGTCTTCATTCGCTTCAACGTTTCGTTCACTTTTACTACTCTAATTTTGAGTAAAAATGTATGTTCTACTAATGAAGTATTCTCTCTTGTTCTTTTATCTCCTATATGTTTTTCATTTAAAACTTTGTTAAAATATTCCTTCCATCTTTTTTTTTATCATCATTATCTTTTACTAGAACCTTTTGGTCATTATCCTTAATGCATTTGACATTATCTAAGACCCTACTTTTACTCTCCTCTATTTTTGTAAACTTAAAAAATCACTCTCCTTCTTTTGTTTCCAACCTCTTATAGAGGTCTTCATCTACTTTAAACTTTATACCACTAACTACTTTTTTTTGCTTCTTTCTTTGCTTTCTTACATATCATAGTTTTCAATATTTCTAGTTCCTTGCCAAACTTTGTAGCAACGTTTTTTTTTTTCGAATAGCTTCCTAAACCTCTACACTCTACCACTATGTTTATTTATTATAATGTCTTTTTCCTTTTAATTCTTTAAGCACCTCCTACGCAATTTTTCTAATATAGTTAGCTATTTGATTTTACATCACTATAGTTTCTCCTTCACGATTTCATTCTCCTTTCTCAAATGCTTTATCTTTAAATATAGTTGCTGTATGTCCTTTCAAATCCCTCCACCTTATTTTAGGGCATATTTTGTTTACGTCTCCTCTCTTTTTATTTCTAATGCAAATATTTAAAACTACTAACTTATATTGTATGGTCAAATTCTCTCCTGAAATACAAATGCTACGATGGACATGCATAGTATGAGGAGACACATTTAGATGGTAGGTGGTGCTATACTTAAAAGGGCCAATGATTTAATTGTAAGAGTCACCTATCGAGTGACTTTGAAAGAAATCAATTCAGGCTTTAACCATGAAATGATGAGTATAAACCAATGATCTAATACCTATTTAGTTACCAAATTGAATTATTTAATCATCCATTTGGAGATTTAAATTCACCAGTTGTGTCGATCATGTCCCATAAAACTTGAACACTATTGAAGCTGAAGCTGAAGCTGTTTAGCCAGTAACTTACGGTTTGACTTGCCTAGGCAGGCTGATCTCTTGATTCTTTCATACCCTAAAGGCCTACTCATAGCCGTGTGTGCTGATGAGACAGAGGCGGGAACAGGTAGAAGTGTCATCATCATAGAAGCCCTAAACAATCTCTTCGGATTTTATTTTTTAACTATCTATTTGGAGTTGGCTTTCTGAAGTCAACCCCAAACAGTCCTATTTAAGTCTAGTTCTCTGCATCGCCACCGTCTTTCATATATCTTTGTTGATGTCTGCTTTCTTGTAGTTCTAGTTTCTTGAAATTGCAAGCCTTCAAAGAAATCATGGTGGTGGTGTTTTTGATCTGCATAATTCATTCTCAAATAATATCAAACTTTCATAACATATTTGGAGAGCTTTTCTTCAAAGGTGTGGCTTGTCATGATGCTTGTCAAGAGCTTTGGTTGGTAGGTTCGAAGCTTGGAGCTTCTTTCTTTTTTCTGGTCGTGGTGATCGGGAAGCTTATTCCTTTTTCCATTATGTGGTCAATTTGGAAAGAGGTCAATGATAGGACATTTAGAAGCACAAGGACGTATTCTAATGAGTTCATTTCTGTTGTGTGTTGGAGAATTACAAAATGGGATTTTTGTTGTATGTTGGAGAATTACAAAATGGGAACTATTAAGGAGGAGTTCTCTAATTTGACGTTTGATGACATTTTAAATAATTGGGTGGCTTGTTTTCACTATAGCTGGTATAGGGCGAGAGAGTTGGATGTTTGGAGCCCACCTCCGATGGCCATATTGAAATTCAATATAGATGGTGCTGTAAGAGGTAAGCTTAGACTAGCTGGTATTGGAGGAGTGCTTAGGGATGATAAGGGAAATATTCTTCTTATATTTCTAAAAATGTGGGTTTAAAGAAGTCTAATGAAACTGAAGTGTTGGCCACCTTAGAAGCTCTTCGCTTGTTTTATTCTTCATTTCATGGAAGGTTAATCGTGTAAAGTGACTTCTCTAATGCTATTTCTTGGATCTCTTCTAATTGAGGTCCTTATAGGATTCACTTCCTTCTACCGAATATTCGGCTTTTGTCCTCCCAAGCTTTGGTGAAGTTCAAGCATATCGGTAGGTCGGCCAATGCTATGAGGGATGCCCTTCCTAAATAAAGGGTTGATAGAGGGGTTTCTTTCATTACTCTTACTATGTAATGGTATATTTGTAGTACAGGGTATAAGGCTTTTATACCCTATCTCATGTTGTGTGGCTTTGTAATTTTTTTCTTTAATTAAGTTTTATTACCGTTTCAAAAAAAAAAAAAACTGTCATAACATATTTTCACCTCTGCTGGATCTAAGTTTTCCTCTTAATAACTGAAGAAGTGCCATAAAAGCTGAAAGCTCCTTGGAACATTTTCCCTGCCCCACTTAAAGGCGGCCTCAATACGTTGGACCGTTCCTATTGTGCTCTTGACTCGTGAGTGGCGAATTAGGATGGATTTTTCCCACGGTGATCGTGGGTGGAGCTATTAGGGTCTGCTACAATACCTTGGGGGCAGCCCTTGCCTTGAATAGGGTAGCACTCTTAACCATCTAATCTTGCTAGGCAATACCCTCACATACAGTAGCATCATCAACTCTCAACCATCTAATTTCACTCAGCAATACCCTCACATGCAGTTGCAGACGGATGAATATGATTATTCAGTTGGATGTTGGTGAATAGTACACTCCTATCTCCCCTTCCAAGGGCCATGGAAGTGAACTCCTAGGAATCCTAAGAACGTATTTCTAATGGTGGTTAAACTTGTGAAAAAAAAAGTGAAAATCCATAAATGGGTATCAAATAGTCTCCACTAGAATGAAAAATAAAAAAAGAGGAGTTGAAAAATGATTTACTTGGGTAATAGCTGAGTATCTGTATTTCATCTCTCCTTAGTTCATTATTAATTAAATGAGAGATTATTTGATGCCCATTCATGGATATTCACCTTTTTTTCTTCAACTCTAAGCTTATTTTGGAATACAATTCATTGATCCACGGAATTCAAACCAAGATGAAAGGATAGGAGCCCTTTTCATAGGCAGGCACTTTTTTCGCTATTCCACCCATTGCAAATCATACCAGCCTCATCATTTGCAGCTCTCAGAGCACGGGATGACACATTATGCTCCACTGATGGGTCTCTCAACCGCATCTCATCCACCCACACACATTTTTTAATGGGACCTGCGCTTCTCTGAGAGCACAAGCCAGGTTGACTTCTCTTTCCAATGGAAAAAGTTCCTCCTGCATGACTCTCCAGGACCAATTTCCCATTTCCTTCTGCTTCTTCAAAATCCTCCTTTCTCATTTGCTTGCAAGGCCATGATGCATAAACACTGCAGAGCAAAGTGAAGATAGAAAGATAAAAACAGAGGTGTTTTATATGACAAAAAGAAAGTTGAAATCCCAGCAGCTGGTCTCATACATCCCAGCTTCACTTTCAAACTCATGGAATAATATGCTTTGCTTAAATGAATAGCCTGTCAACAATAGCTGCTGTAGTTAAGACCTCTGCCTCTTCGACAAATTACTATACAACATCAATACCACATTTAAACAACCTGGGGGGCTTCAAAATCTTGTTCCATTCAGATCACACCGGTTGCGCAACACCTTTTGCCTTTGCTGCAGCCGAGGCCGCAGCTGCTGCTGCTGCAGCAGCAGCTGATGCAGCAGCACCAGATTGCGTGGATGATGGTGGCACTGATGCAGCTGGTGTCTGTGATGTAACTGTCTGCTGCTGCTCCTGCTGATGCTGCTGTTGTTGCGAGTTCACCTGGGCAAGAAGGCTCTTGATCTGACTACCTGAAAGCGTCTCCTGCTCGAGCAGTGCATTTGCAAGTGCATGAAGCTCTTTGCTGTGAGTCGTCAGAATAGTTTTTGCATTGTTGTAGGCCCTTTCCAAGAACCGTCTCACTTCCTTCTCGATAAGCAGCCTAGTTTCAGTGCTCATGCTCTTCCCATTGTCATCATAGTTGTGAGAGACAAAACCAACAAGCTCGCTCATCCCATACTTTGTGACCATTGCTCTTGCCAGAGATGTAGCCTGCTGGAGATCAGAAGATGCACCAGATGTCACCTCATTCTCTCCAAAAATGAGTTCCTCTGCTACCCGTCCACCCATGCAGACATCCAGCCTAGCAAGCATCTGTTTGCGTGACACACTTGTCTCGTCCTTGTCTGGTAGCTGAGCAACCATGCCCAGAGACATCCCTCGTGGGACAATGGTAGCCTTGTGGACTGGAAGAGCACCATCAGTGTGAATGGCAACAAGTGCATGGCCACCCTCATGAAAAGCTGTCAGCTTTCGTGATTCTTCAGAGATAACAGCTGATTTCCTCTCACTTCCCATCATGATCTTGTCTTTGGCATACTCCAAGTCCGCCATGCTCACGGCTTTGGCACCATCCATTGCAGCCTTCAGAGCAGCAATGTTAACCAAATTTGCGAGATCAGCACCAGAGAATCCAGGAGTACCTCTGGCAATGATCATGAGATCTACATCTTCTGCCTTCAAAACCTGGGTAGGAATGAGCATTGGTGTAGAGATGTCAGTGTTCATATTTCCTTCATGAGGTTAATTACATAAATGCTGATGAACTGAAGCAGCGGTGTAGAGATGAAACAACACACATTGCAGGACCAATGGCTATGCAATTAAGTCTCAAAACATTCATTTTCCTATTTATTGGCAATTCAAACAATCAACAATCAATATGATTGTTCCACGATGAACTGTGACGAAATGGGTAGACAATGAATTTTTTTTCCTGCTCAAAAAGGGTAATTTGTATTAAGAAAAAGAGAAAAGACAACAAAGGCTCTTAGACTATCCATGAATATACCATCACTAATCATAGAATATCCAAGATGAGAATATTCTTTCCATCCACACTATGGCCAACAAATAATTGGCTCAACAGGTTATTCCTAATCAACAAGGCACCCCCATGAGATCAGCTATTGAAACACTGAACCATGGTCTCCACCTCCAATGGTACAAGATTGGCACATGTGATGAGATAGCATACAGATCTGAATGTATCAGGTTTCATAATTATCTCTTCATTAAGTAAATAAAGAGGATTGAGGATACGTTACCTTTGACATATGGGATTCCATAATCTGCCTACGTCCTTCAACATCAGGATTAGGAACTACAATGTGACGGTCAAACCGTCCAGGTCTAACCAGTGCTTTGTCCAATGATTCTGGGAAGTTAGTTGCAGCAATCACAATAATTCCGTCATTTTGTTTAAAACCATCAAGCTCAACAAGCAGCTGATTCAGTGTCATCTTCATGTACTGCTGATCTTTTGGGTTGCGGCTCCCTCCTATTGCATCTATCTCATCAATGAAGATTATACAAGGGGACCGTTTCTTTGCAGCAGTGAAAAGATCTCTTACCCTCCTGGCTCCCACACCAACAAACATCTCCTCAAACTCACTGCCACTGCATGAAAAGAAGGGCACAGCAGCTTCTCCTGCAATGGCTCTTGCCAACATGGTTTTACCAGTGCCTGGCGGGCCCACAAGCAAAACGCCTTTTGGGAGTTTGCCTCCCAGACGGGTGAAACGCTGGACAACAGAAAAGGAATTTAAAAATAAGAAAGGTAAAACTACTTAAATACTTGTGGGACTCACTTCCACTTTTTTTTAAAATCACAAGGCAAATAAAGGGAGAAGAAAGTTCATTTCTGATCCAAAAAGGATTTTTGATCGAGAATTTTGAAGTCATTGACGCTAAAGTGGAGAAGTTCGGGTATCACAAGAAGGCCCAAAATGGTCCCGACAGTAGTTGATGAGGATTTGGGCCTTAAACAGCCCAGAATTTTTTGTTAAAAGTGTTAAACAGGATCTATTCTGGAGAAAGAAGTACAGGTACTGTTTTGAAAATTTAAGAAACTCTGAATGTGAGTATAAGTTCTCAAGCAGAGCATTCTTCCAAGTAACTGATGGTGGGCCAGATCTAACCCACTGCAATCAAGTGAGGCACCAAAAGGTTTGTCCAAGCCTTCACTCCAAGACCATTAGTCAGTTTCATGATCATGTAGGCCCCACAGCAGTTTTGCAAAAGACAACAGTGACATCTAGATTTGGAAATTTTGGAATATATCTTAAATCTTTTGAGATTTGGTTTGTTTCTTGGTTTATCAACACCTAGTGGAGCCCAACTTATGATCCATCCAAGTGGACCATAAAACAAAGAACCCCTGTGATAGTCACCATCCCAAGTTTGGCACCCATCTAAACGGATTGGACCATTGGATTGGCTTGCGCTCATTTTGGATGGTGAAAATTTATCAGTCATTGATCAAGTGCGGTTAAGATGGGGATATGAGCCTCCGTCACCATGGAAAGGTAGGTGGGTTTTATTTTGTTTTTTTTTTAATTGTGTGTGTAGTTTTTTTTTTTTTTTTTGTTGTTGGGGGGGGGGGGGGGGGGGGGTGGGGGGGGATGGTTAACTTGATTACAATTTGATATGCTTTTGATTCGTCCAATTTGAACTTCGAATTCAAGGAACTATCCACCTTACAGATCCATCATTGTGTCCCACATCTAAAATTCAAACTGCTCACTTACTGCTCTTATTATATTGACTCTAGGCCAAATTTCAGTTCGCCAGAATTTGGCTGTGTCATATTTACCATGTATTAAATATGTGACTAAAATAAAAAACCAAAGTAAGTAATAAGGTTGGGGCCAACTTTACTTAGAGATAGATATGAACTACTGTTCCTACATAGGGCACAATGCTTTTTAGTGAATTTGATTTCTTAGGTGGGCCCCACTGAATCACTTATAAATGTAGAGAGTGTCATGACAACAGTTGACGAACTGAACTGGGAATTATTTGAACAAACAGTTTGCAGTTCAAAGGCCTCATTGGCAAACTGAGTAACTATACTCTGCAAGCTATATTGTACTTTCGTGAAAAAATACACCAGACATATTGTAACATACGAATGATTCAAACACTAGTGTATAGCTATATGTATAGAGTTTCATGACGACAATTGACGAACTGAACTGGGAATTATTTGAACAAACAGTTTGCAGTTCAAAGGCCTCATTAACAAACTGAATAACTATGCAGATCTATATCTTACTAACCTGAAAAAAATGCACCAGACATATTGTAACATACTAATGATTCAAGTACTAGTGTATAGCTATTATGGCACTTCAGAAAAAAACAGAACATATACTCTCGAGTCTCCAGGAAAGTACTAACAAGAATTATATGAACATTTTGGAAATCATGGGATAACAACTGGTTCCCTCCTTCAGACTGTGACAAGAAAAAGTGAAATGTTATCATTCTATTAACAAATATATTACTGACTTTACCTTAGGATCTCGAAGATAATGAACAATTTCCTCCAGCTCAGCTTTGGCCTCATCAACACCTTTTACATCATTAAATTTTGTATTGGATTCCATGCTAGGTTGTACCTCTTCATTTAGACCGAGACCTGCAAACAAATCAACACCGCAAAATAAAATATTTCAACCATTTCTACTTGCACATCAATCACATTTTGTTATGATGTACCAGCTGAAAAAAAAAAGGATGGCGTGATACCTCTACTGATGCCCCTGTCTTCAATAAGTGCTCCTACTCCAGATACTAGGAGAAAAGCTAGTGCAATAGTGCGGAATGTACGCCATAGCTGATCCTTGAATTGCCCGCCTTCTGCTGTCACCATGTGAATTGGAGCACTGGCTGTTCCAAGGATTCCATCTTTTGTGGACCGCCCTACATTTCTTAAAGCTGAAAACCCGCTGACACTTTCTTCCTCTTTTGTTGCAGTAGCAACACCTGCAAGAAATTCTTGTTTATTGCCCATCCATAACACATTTCAAAATAACGCCCAACTTTCCAGCACAGCAAGTGGAGGCAAGTTCAGCAATTGGCAACCTTATAGGTACTTTGTTTTTGCTCATGAAATAAATATTAGAACAAGAAAGCAATTTAATTTGCACATAACTCTTGTTTCAGAAACATCCTATCCACAGAAATACTCATAGAAGGTCCTTTAACAATTCCTTCACTGTGCCAAAATAATCAACAGATCATTTCAGTCGTTGTTCGGTAAGCATCATGTTGCAAACCATGACAAACAAACACGTTATCTCTAGTAGGCATTAGTATTGAACGTGGTCCTAAAACTCATTACTAGAGACCAACTAGGTCACCACTAAGTCAGATTAGACCCTTCCAATTTGCAACAACACTCAGCCATCCATGTGACTAGGTAGGGACACGTCCAATGACTTGTCTGAGACTCTAAGTCAATACTGACTGGGCCAATCTTTGAACCCTGGTATTTCAATGGAGCAATAGTGCGATACTCATGCTCATGTATCCTACTGTGAAAATTGTGACCCAGAATGGAAAAATCTGACCCTATCTGAAGCTAACTAGCCTAACCCAACCCATAACATATCTTAGCGACTGTAGGTTGGGAAACCTGACCCGTCTATGGATAGATTCAGGCTCATGTTGAAGCCACAGACCCATCACATCAGGTCATTTCCATCCCAGCACAACAGAAGGCAAAATGGGAAAACCGAGAAAACTCCCTTTCCGTCCATTCTCTTTTGATTCTGTCAATAATGTGAGCCCATTTCTGTCAGGCTACCCCAAGGCTTCTCCCGAACTGTGGAGTGCAGCAAGTAGCATTTTGGTGGCTTCAGCTGTTCAACATGGCTGCCCAGGTAACTTTTATGGCATCTGCCATCCTTTGGGGATCGCACCATCCCCACATCAGATCTGAAATAGGGACTATTCTGTCTCCATCTCTTTTTTGAATGATTTTTTTTTCATTTTTTGAGAATAATATGCTGATATGACGATGAGAATATGATGATGACATCTTCACGATGGTAATGATATAAATATATGATGGAGACTACCCTTTTGCTTGAATTGATTGGGGACATCTCTAAAATCCAGGAATTGGGAATATTCCAACAGGTTGTGGGCTTTGCAAGTTCCACCCTCAACATATGATTGAAAAAAGCAAAAGGTTTCTGTGCATTTAAATGGGTAGAGACAGTTGAAAAACACAAGACACCCCTTGGCATGGGTGTCTCATCTCACACAGCTGCTCAGGGATGAATCCCTGGGCAAGTAGGTTGTTTCACATGTCTTCTACCACTCATCCATCTAGTGAAAAAAAAAAGGAGGGGCAGTTTGACCATTTATATACAGGTCAGTCTTGGTTTGAGAATTGGCCCCGTATGTGTGGCCCTCAACCTGAAACAAACAGATCTGATGAAATCCATTCCCTCTCTGAGTGTCGACATCTCTCAATGGGTAATGTACATGATCACACTAAATGAAACACTTTCCCCACAGGCATCATTAAAGGCAATCCATTGATATCACTTTAAAAAAAATTTTTGGAAACGATTAAGCCCAATAAGAATTTTTTTTTTTTTTTACGTTAGGTACAAGAAGAATGTGGCAATAAAAAAAAGAGATGATATTGTTTTGATACCAACCTCTCTGCAACGTCTTGAGCAATGAGCTTTCATCCAGCCGATCAACTTTTACTAAAGCTCTTACATATTCAGCGAGCGCTGATGGGTTAGAATGCAGTGAAGGCTGACCTTCAAATAGTTTTATCACTCCTTCTGCATCATTTTGACGATAAAGTTCTTTCAAAAGTGCAACATCATTTGTACCATCTGTGTCACGTACTCTACGAGCAAAATTGCCAACATAAGTTGACTGGAGCCTTTCTTGAATAATAGCAAGTCTATTGCCTGCAAAGAAAGGAAAACATAAAAAAGAGTAAAAAACTTAATTGATATTAAATGCTTAGTTTTTCAGGTATTCCCCTGCCATACTAAAGTAACCTAAGAAGCATGGACACGGACACGGGACACGGATACGACACGACACGGACACGCCGACACGGCATTTCTCAAAAAAGTAGGACACGGACACGTCGGGGACACGTTAATAATATATATTAATTTATATATATAATCATCTACTAAAAAACTAATATCATTTTAACTTTTTTAATCAATTTAGCAATCAACAAATAAAAATTCAACTACCAACTAACAAACATATCAAATTATTAAATATCAATACAACACTAAAACATAATTCATAATCATTAAACACGAAATATCCATAGTTCCATAAAATCCATATAAAGAAAAAGGCGGATCATCTCTTTCCGCTCCCTTAAAAAAAAAAAACAAAAAGCAAAAGAGAAGCCAATCTTGAGGCCTATTCTTTAGTGAAATATTTATTTGTCTTTTGCTTGTGATATGATTGATTTTTACAATCATATATTTTTTGATGGTATAAAATTATTATATATCAAGTTTACAAGTTTTAATAACTACATATTAACAAAGTATCCAAGAGATATTAGCCACATGTTTATTTTTTAGTCATAAACACGAGTTAGAAATTGTGGGACACGTTGCAAAAAGAGTGTCAAACAAGTGTCCGAAATTAAGATTTTTAGTTCTTAATTATGGACACGGCTAAATAGTATTGGACACGTGTCCGAGAGTGTCCGGAGAGTGTCGGTGTCCGACGCGTGTCCGACACGGACACGTCACTTTCTTAGAAGTGTCCGTGCTTCTTAGAAAGTAACAGTTAACATCATTATCATCATAACTGAAAGCGTGTCACATCTACCAGGGGTTAGGTTTGTGAGCTTTACTTTTTTCACTTAATCCAAGTAACTGTGAGACAAAATTAAACCAATAGCAAACTCTGTTTCGTGTTGCTTAAATGTGGCAAGATCCAGCATCTCCAACTTAGACTAAACAGAATCAGCAAAGGGTTTGAATTATTTCCCTTTAAACTTTATACTTGGGATGAGGCTAGTGCTGCAGATCCCAGTGCTAAAGGAACCAGACTACAGGCCTGCAATCCAACCCCTTGGCCCCACATGTTTTGCGCTAATACCCTTATGCACAAGTCTTTCAGTTGATTGAAACTTCATTTTACTGTTTCTTGTGCTTGGGATATTCAATCAATGTAGGATTCCCAGTCATTTTTAACTGTAAAATGTACTCTTAAGTGTTTCATTTCTTTAGGAGTCCTTTAGCATCCTATTGTTGATGTCCAAGTGGGTATGTCAACTAAGTCATTGTCGGATTATTATTATTATTTTTTGAAATACATGTAGAAAGGGAAATAATCAAATTTGCCTAAAATATGACTGTACTAAAAGAGGCATTTGAATACACAGTGTGAGACGAAATTCAAATTAATGACAGATCAACTGTCGCTTCGCATCTTGGTAATGAATTCATTGGAAACCCTAGGTGCAGACTCCTAGGCTTTCAGAGAAGCAGTAGAAGCCTGACCAAATTGCCGATTTAGAGCGCTATCCTGCATCACCAAGTATGATTCTGGAACTCGGGACCCATGTACCCAACAATAGGTATCAAGTCTAAGAATGAGCAGTACAGTAGGTTATTGAGCCAAACTTTCTGGCACGTGAATGGAAATTGGACAGGCTTAGATTCAGCAAGGATTTTCGATAACTATACTTACAATGGAGAAGATTCCATCCAACTCCAACCCCATTGTTATTTAAACAACTTTCGAAAATATAAATAAAAAAAGTTCAGCTTGTTGACCAGCTCAGTTGCATGGTAGAGATCACTGAAAACTTGCCATCAACCAAAAGTGTTATAAATATTAACCTATTGCTTAAAAACACTCAAGGACACAGCAAGAGAGAAAAAAATAAAAATAATAAAGAATAAAACCAATCAAAAGAAAACATGGAAAGAAATTTAGAACAAGGTCTGCACACCCAAAAACAAGAAAGACCCATCAGAACCATATTTGGCCTAACAACTTCTCCACTGACCAAAGTGAACATATGATTAAGGAAAAACACCCAGCACGGAACACAGTTCGGATCTTCTTTATCCAATCATGCATTCTCCAAGGATCAACTGGCTACACAGATTAAGACAGCTCTACAAACAATGAGCATCAAAATAACCTCTGCTTGACAGAGTAACTTCTGACAATTGTTCCGAGATAAACCAATTTCCCATTATCACATCATATTAGATACTTACTAATCAAAGAGTAATTTCTAATTTTGTCATGAAGTAGGGCTAACAGTTAAACCCTTAATCAATGTTTGGTACCCTTCTTATCAACATTATCCTAGGTCCCCTTCTTCCCTGAAAGCCCCCTGAATTGCTTCCATCAGAATTTTATTTTCACAAACTCGTTTGAAAAGGGTACCAATTAGCATGAGGATGATGACCACCATCCACAATGTAACAATCCAATCAACAGCACCAAAGGCCAGAATCAGCTAATTCCATACAAATCCTCCTTAGATAGAGCCCAAACAATCAAAATCTTCTGAGCTTCAAAATGAAACTACGTGCTGAATTTGAGACATCCCATAATGTGCCTCTCTCTCTCTCTCTCTCTCTCTCTCACGCGCGCGTGCTCCTGAGCCCAAACAATCAAAATCTTCTGAGCTTCAAAATGAAGCTATGTGCTGAATTTGAGCCATTCCATAATGTGCCACTCCCTCCCTCCTTCCCCTTCTGAACTTCAAAATGAAACTACGTGCTGAATTTGAGCCATTCCATAATGTGCCTCTCTCTCTCTCTCTCTCTCTCTCTCTCTCTCTCTCTCTCTCTCTCTCTCTCTCTCTCTCTAAGCGCCTTGCTGTCATGAGCTCCTCTGATCATCTTGATCAAAGTGACCCGCAAAACAGAGAAATATCGAAGAAAGAAAGCCCAAACCTCCACAAATAGCAATCACTCAGTAATTCACACCTTTTTCACCCTAAGCCACATTACAGACATTATAACCATTAATTGACAAAGAGATGAATCACATCCAGCCAGCTAGTCAACCAAAGATAATCAGTTTAAGAGCAGAAATGACTGGCCAAATATATGAAAACGCACCCAACCTAAGATGGTAGCAATGTAGCCACCTATGATGCCCAAATACGGACATAGATACGGATACTGGTACGGAAAACAGGGATTCAACACGATAACTCCAGAAATTTAGGACACGAATACGGATACGGTATCACTTAAAATACGATACGGACACAAGATAAGACACTGATACTGGTACGAATATCACATTTTAGTAATATGTTACACATCATACGTGACTAATTATTAGAAGTAGGTCCCTAAAAATTTCAGTTTAAAGTGGGGTGATATGGTCAAACTTATAATCTTAAAAAATTACGACTATCAAAATTAAAATGGAGGGAGGGAGAAAAGTTTTAACTTTTCAAGGAGAAGAAAATATAATTTAAATTGAGAAAAGGAGGACATTGAATGACATAACAAGAGAGATTACTTCCCCATCCAATAAAAAAATATAAATAAAATGGCAAAACTTTAAATATAAGAGTGAAAGGGGGAAAACAACCATCAAACCATCCAATACAGACGAGATTCATTATTTAGCTCAATCTTGGATAAATTCCTTTAATTTTGCCTTTTTCTTTTCGTAAAATACAAGATAGCCGTATCCTAAAATAGTGAGCTGTATCCCAGCCGTATCTTGTCATATCCCATGCCTGTATCCATATCGGACGATATCGGTACAGACACCTTAGGTCAAATGAGGTATTCGGGTATCATAGGTAGCCACAAATTACTTCAATTAAAAGGGACCACATGGATTTGGCCTCCAAACATGATTACTACCTCCAAAGAAGAAGAGGCTGAATAGAGCCTGAACAATTTCAGAAAAAGGGGTGCATAAGATTTTAACAAAATCTTAGGCATGTTTGTGAAGCAGTGCAGGGAAGAAAAAATAGCCAATGGGCTAATCTTTAAGCCAAAAGGCTTAAGGATAAAATGTCTTGGTGCCTCACCAAAGACAAATAATAATTCTCTCAACTGAGAACTAAACTCAAATTCTTATTCAATATTAATGTCTATGTATCCCATAAAAAGGGATTACATCTTTATTTATAATTAAAATATTTTCTAACTAAGGAAACAACTAATTCAAATCAAACAAAAAGTCCCAAATCAAACATGACTAGACTTTCCAAATATTAAAAAATCCCAGATAATTAAAAAAGCAACTAAAACAACTACTAATAACAGAATCTACTCTACTTTATTGGGCTTTATTGGTCTTGGGCCTGCGGCTATAGACTTTCAGACGGGGTCCATTAGTATGGCCTGCATTAGTTTGGTAACAAGATCATTGAGGAAAGGAAATGTGATTTCTAGGGTATCTATCAATATCCATGTTTGGTGTTGGCAAATCTCTAATGATTTTGGCATAATCAAATCCCCACTTCTTGTGATTCTTAGATTCTACATCCCCCCTAGGATTTTCAAATCATCTCAATCAAAAGAAGGGATATAAGAGGTTAACTCCTCACCCGAAAGATAGGGGCGATCATGGGCTAGGCCAACCCGCCTTGGGCCAGGCTTGGATAGTTAAATAGGGCTCATTTTCAACATTGGACATGTTTGACAATTAGGCTGGGCTTGGATTAAGTGATAGAAAGCCCAAGCCCGCCCGGCCTGTGTAAGGAATACATGTAATTTAATTTAATTAGTACAAATAATTACTAAAATGGCCCCAAAATTAATAAAAAAGTTTGATTTGGCCCAGCTTGATTGATTAAATGGGCGAGCTTAGGCATAACCTTTATGGCCTGTGTCGGGCTTTGGTCGGGCTACGCCAGTGTTTTTAAAGTTCGGCTAGCCTAGATATGCCTTATCCGGCCCAGCCTGGCCCATGACCACCTCTATCGAAAAGGTACACACAGCTTGTGAAAATCCTTGGTCATTTTATAGTTCTAACAAAAAATAGAACATTAGAAATCCTTAGCTACAAAAGCCTTAGTGTGGGTTTTCATTTTCTAGGGCTAGTGAGGAATTCATGAAGCTGTAGATTCCAGACCTATTACCAGACGTGCCCTTATAGTTCTGCTACCATAATGCAAATTTAACTGATCTAGAAGATAATCAAGTTAGTATCACACATTTCCTTTAACAGTCTCAGAGACATTGTCCTCCCACCTTAATCACCACATTCACCTCAGCCAAATCCCACATGATGTAGGCCAGACCATGGGTCGGCCAGCCCATTGGGCTCAATCCATAGGCCCAACATAACATTTCTTTAATTAGGAGTTTAGACTTTTTAGGAGTCTTAATTAAGTATTTTTTCTTATTTATTTAGAAGTCTTTAAATTAAGAGTTTATTTGATTTTGAATGTCAGTTAAGATTAGTGATTTAGTTTCCCCTTTTAATTAGGCTTCTTTAATTATTAGGAAAGTCTTGGTAGGTAAGAAAGAAGTTAATCCTCTATATTTAGAGGACATGCCTCAGTTGTAATCAGAATGCTTATTATCAATTAAATCAGAGGTTTCTCATTTATGAGATTTTTATCTTCAATAATGGTGTTTTCTCCTCTTGTGAGGGTGCTCCAGTAGCTGAATCCATCATTGGATGCGATCAATTATTCACGATATTGATCCTCTAAAGACGAGCAAAGGATTTCATATCAAGCCAAAAAAGCTAAAGTAGATGCATAAAGTAGATGCCCAACCACACAAAAAGGACCAAAAATAAAAGTGCAAAAGAAATGAGACATTCAAGAATGAAAAGAGAAAACTGAGGAATGACATCCCCGTGCCTAATGTACCAACAATCATGTGATAAATTGTGTTTGAGTGGGGCTACATAAATTCCCAGACCTCCTCCCTACTCTAGAAATCAACTAGTTTATGTAGTGATGCCCAAAAGTGGAACTCAGATCCTAAATCAACTACACCAACAGTGAAAGAGGTTGTATATTTTTCCCCATGCACCAAATTGCATGTACAGACTGGAAACATAGCTCTGATACATTATGAGGAAGGACCAGAAAGTGGGGATCATTATCATCGTTATCACCTAAGCATTATCCCAATGGTCTGGGGGTTAGCATAATACACATTACTCAAGTACATAAACAAGCTCAGACTGTATATCTTACCTTTCTAACAATAGTGTATGAGAGCAATCTGTCTGTGGGTATTCGTTTGCTGAGTAAGAAAATAAAGGACCTAGGGCACAGGAGATGGACATTGCCACTGCCATTATAGCCTGATACTAATATTCAAGTTCTACTTTGTGAGTTTTGATTTTCACTTGACTCATTTGAGGTTGCATTCTTTATAACCCACAGTCCAACATGTCTTGCAAGATCTTAATTAGTATTCCCGTTCTCCGAGTTCTTTGTTGTAGTAAGCCATCCACAGTCGCTATAGCAGTTAGGAGGTGATCCAGGTGTTCTATGGACATGCTCATGATGCCCCATTCATTTTCCTAATCAGCATCCAAACACTCCATGCTAGAATTTTTAACCCCCATCCGTAAGTAAAGAGCAAATGTTTTCTTCTCTAGGAAATTGTTCACCACCATAATCTAATTTAAGGAAATACAAAAGACAATTACGAAAAAAGGACTATTGGATGTAAAATCATTTAGTTAATAGCACCAGCTCGACAAGCTTTTGATTGGTGTAATGACTACTGATCCATGGATCCAAAACCCATCAGTTTACATATGTGATGCCCAACTAAGCAGCAAACAGTGACCACCTCCTGAATGGCAGACTTGAGACCAAAAGACATAAAACTAACTAATAAAGCATTTTAACAGACACACAATAAAACAAATTAAAATAAAACCACCAGGAAGACAATCTCATAAGAAACCAACACAGTCAGTCCATTAGTGTCTTTTTGTTTGCATAGATACATAGGAATAGAATACACAGGAATTCAAAGTCAAAAATAGGTTGATTTGCTAGTGTGATGGCAGGATCTGCATATCCAATCATCCCTTATTCAATTTCCATTAAAGGGTTTTTTATTTGAAGGTCAATTTTGGATATTCACCTTTGATCCTCATTTTTAACCACTTACAAATATTTGTGAATAACCCATATTAGAAAAGCCCAACAGCTGACTAAGGCACACAAGACAACATAATAATAAAAAAGAAGAAGAAGAAAATCTCTCTTTTCTGGATGGAAATCGTGTGCAACGTACCACTACCGCCTTGGAGCTTATTAAGCACAAAATAAGGCCGAGCACAACCTGTTTCAGCAATACATGGCGACCCCAATCGCTTTCTACCAACCTGTTTCAGTCAAAAAAGAAAAACCCTCAGCCCACCAAAAAGATTGCAACTTTTTCCGAATTCCAGGTGCAGAAACAAAAATCTTCGGCTTTGGGTCATCCAGAAAGACATTAAAAAGAAAACCCAAAAAATCTGAATCGACCCCATTCTTCCAGAGGCCAGGAATTCTCCAGAATTCAACATCAGAATCGGTGAAAGCCCAAGAAACAATCACATACAAAAGAAGGGCTTTTTACAAAATATAAAAAAAATCGAAGGCACTAGTGTAGAAATAGGGTTATCTTAGTTGAAGAAGAAGAAGAAGAAGAATTGCAATTGGAACGTTAAGAAGATGGAGAAGGTAGTACCGACCTGCGCGAGAAGGCGCCTCCAAGCCATCATCAAACCCCACCAAATACAATCTCAATCTCAATCAGAATCACAGGCTGGTGTGTTTGTAATTGACAACAAGAGGAAGGGAAAAGAAGGCCTTATGTGGACGAAAGATTGAATATCGTACACCGCGGGAGCACTTTATCTCAACACAAGATTTTTATGCCTGAGCGGGCCCCAGAGTGAATGGGACCATGATTCGTTGATGATGGTGATGTTCTTATCTTTTTAATCACTACGGACCCCATTGCCGCGCCGCATGTGGTCAATTACACCCTTCCCGTTAGTGGATGTGTGGAAGTGTGGAAGTCATCTTGGGCCCGCCTACCGATGATCAAAATGGGTAAAAATTGAATGCCGTCCCTTCTCCTGGTATATTTTCAAATTTTACTTTCAGTAGGATTTGATTGGTGATGTAATTAAAGGTTGGATTAATGATGCATGAGATTGTCCTATTCACATGATCGTTATGTATTCAATTACATATGGTGATATCCAAGTAAATTTTGAGGATGTTTTACCAAAGGGGTTGCCATTCAAATTTAAGGGATCAATAGGTAGGTCTCACAATTAGTTTCACAAATCTCAATGCTGATCATCTGAATGTTGCTAAAAGTTTATGGTGGAGCTTATCTATTGAAAATCTAAATAACTTAATATGTATGCTCTTTTTTGGATAGGATATTTTTGAATTTTAACATAATAAGAGTTAGTCTGATTTACAATTTTTAATTAATTAGTACATAAGTACAATATTATTCATATTATTTAGTCGAGTCTAGATCCTTTGAGTAATCACTTCATGGTGACTGTGATATGCCCACAATCATTGTGGGGCAAACCCTCATTGAATCTAAATTTAATTCTCTTTTTTCTTTTTTTTAAGACAAATTTTAATTCTTTAGTTTTTTTAAGTTTTGACCTCCCATCCCACTATCATGAAGTATGGCATTACATGGAATAACATGTTACTGAAATATTGTATGATGTCATGGAATAAGGGTAAAAAGGTAAGAAAAGGTAAGAAAATTAAATAAAAAATTGGTGGAAGGTCATCTCTTTGTTGTTTTATTCAATTGAAGGCGGATTTACATTTATATTTCATAAAAATCCCGATAAAGATTTGTTGCCATCATCACCAGCATTTGGAGAACGGGATCATTCTCTGGAAATTGGTGGACTCCTCGGGACAAACCGCTTGCATTTGGAAATCGGTCAACAGGTGAACCACAAAGTTCAAGACATCAGGAGCTTCTGTTGTGGAAAACAACCAGTGGCCACTCTCTGTATAATAACTTAAATTATAGTAATTTTGGTAAACATGTAGATAATAATATTCAGGTTGGTAAACATGTGGATAATATTGTAACGGCGAGCTACAGTGCACATCTGCAAAGTCCAGCTCCTCACTGAAACCATTAGCAAGGCCCACCATTCCAAAACTGAATATGCACGCACAATCTAGCCCTTGCATTGGCCCCGCAACAAATTCATGATTGAGTAATGTTTACACCTTACTATCCATTCATAAATTTGGGTTTTCATTTTTAAAGTGTCACTTCTAACCTGCACTCAGGAAAAAGGGAGCAAAAGCCAGCATTGGCCCCATAGGGGTTGTGATTTCACTTGGATCATTATTTGCACTTTTTACCATAGGAAGAAACTATTCATCTTATCACATGCTTAAGGCCCACTAAGACTAACTTAATTTACCTTAACCTAGAGTCAACCATATGGCAGATCATGTTGCCAAAAGGGTGGTTGCGAGGACTACTCCTTGGGTGGATATTGTTATGTAATGGATGTTTGCGCAGGGTACATCTCTCTTGTATCTTTATAACTTCTTTTGCTCTCTCTTTCAATTTCTCTATTTTTCTTCCTTTTAATGAAAACTTTAATTACTATTTAAAAAATAAAAGAAAAAATATATATTTTTTGCTTGGTTGGCCCCATAGCGAGGAGATAAAAAGTAAATAACTCTCCCTAAAGCTGAATACCTAGTGAGAGTTATGGGAGCAAACTCATTATCAGCAAAGCCAAATGTTCTATTCCAAGCATACCATTTGATTTGATTTGGAGACAGTGAATCCCGCACTCATTGATGTAGGCGGCGAGTTGCAAAAATGTAGGCACAGAATTCTAGTATATTCCCCCCACTATTTGTGTATATTTAAATAAAGAGGATTTCATCTCATCCATCCATCACAAACCAAAGGAGATGCCTAGAAATAGTACTATGAGATGCGTAGGAAAATAGTCTCATGGTGCGCGCAAGGCATTGCATGCCTATACCTGCCCCCGCTTTGGCCACTGTAATTTGTTCTTGAAACCATCGTTATACTTCAGCAATTGAACGTTACTCAAGGTCTGTGCGAGCTCCTACCCCCGGGATGGCCTATTCAATCATGTCAACCTTATCATTATCATCATCATCATCAAAGCCTTATCCCAACTATGTTGGGGTCGGCTACATGAATTCTATTTCTCCATTCCGTTCTATTTTGAGCTAAATCTTTCGATAAATGCAACTTCTTCAAATCTGAATTAATGACTTCCATCCATGTTTTCTTCGACTTACCCCTACCTCTTGATGGACTATCCACCTGTATATCCAAACTTTTTCTCACCGGTGCCATTACTGGCCTACGCTCAACATGCCCAAACTATCTTAAACGAGTTTCTCTAATATTATCTCCTATTGGTGCTACCCCTAAATGTTCTCGAAAGCGCTCATTTCTAATTTTATCTTTCCTAGTTTTACCACACATTTACCTAAGCATTCTCATTTCCGCTACATCCATCTTATGAATATGTATCTTCTTAATTGGCCAACATTCTACTCCATATGTCATAGCTAGTCTAACCACTGTCCTGTAAAATTTTCCCTTCAATTTTGTTGGCATTTATCTATTACAAAGTACTCCCGAAGCTAGTCTCCACTTTAGCCATCCAGCTCTTATTCTATGCTCCACATCTTCGTCAATCTCCTCATCCTTACTAATCATCGAGTCTAGGTACCGAAAAGAATCTTTACGTGGTATCTCATGGGTTTCAATTTTGACAGTGATTTCAACATTTTGTATATGTCCACTGAAATTGCAATCCATATATTCTGTCTTTGAACGACTTATTTTAAAGCCTCTAGATTCTAATGCCCTCCGCCATCTCTCAAGCTTTGCATTTACACCCTCTCTTGATTCATCTATCAATACTATATCATCTGCGAATAACATACACCATGGTACTTCTTCTTGAATATGCACAGTTAACTCATCCATAATTAATGCAAAGAGATAAGGGCTTAAGGATGATCCCTGATGTAGGCCTATAGTCACGGGAAATCCGCCCGTTTCTCCACATGTGGTTTTCACATTTGTTATTGCACCTTCGTACATATCCTTTAAAATTTCAATGTAACCTCTTGGGACATTCATTTTCTTTAAGACCTACCAAATTAAATTTCTCGGTACCCTATTATAGGCTTTTTCCAAATCAATAAAGACCATATATAGATTTTTCCTCTTTGCTCGGTATTTCTCTATTAATTGCCTAAGTGAAAAGATAGCTTCCATAGTTGATCTCCCTGGCATAAAACCAAATTGATTTTTTGAAATCTTAGTCTTTTTTCTCAGTCTTTGCTCTATTATTCTCTCCCATAACTTCATAGTGTGACTCATAAGTTTAATCCCTCGATAGTTGGTACAATTTTGTATATCTCCTTTATTCTTATATATAGGTGCTACAATGCTTCTTCTTCATTCATCCGGCATTTTCTTTGTCACAAGTATCTTATTGAATAGTCTACATAACCAACTTACTCCAACCTCTCCTAAGCATTTCCATACCTCTATCGGAATACCATCTGAACCTATTGCCTTTCCTGTCTTCATTCGCTTCAATGCTTCCTCCCATTAATTAATTATGTCAACCTCCTCCCATTAATTAATTTTGATGGGCCTACAACTATTCCGGATAATGTGCCGGGCTAGAGGTATCCGGCTTGATCAACTAGGTGTCAGTATAATAGCTTTTTCAGCCAAATGTGCAATCATGGAGCTGATGAAAGCAACAATAGAGTATCAGATTAAAATGAAATCATGGGGAGTCTCCTCAATAATAATTTTGATTTTGATTCGGATTGCACCCATGTTAAATGACTTTGCTAAAAATATCGACCAAAAAAACAATAATAATAATAATAACTGCTCCTTTGAATAATCTCAAGGTAAGCCCCACTCAAATCAGAATGAAATCTGACCTATGATATAAAATGGGGACTCTTTTTAGTTGCAACTTTGACCTACAGTTGGAATTGAACACATGCCAGATTTTATCATGCTTAAATACTCATTGTTTGAGCTTATCACTATCGGTAATTGCAAATTTTTATCTTGATTTTATACTTATGAGAATTTTACCGGAAAAGTTATTATAAATGGCCCCTTAACAAAAAAATTATTATTAGGAGTGGGTGCGGTTTGTCTTTTTAGTATTGTGAATAAGCATCGAATCCAGTGCTCATTTGCTTCTTCCAGTATCAGATTCGATGTTTAGTTATGCAACAAAAGGCTTTAAATGATAGTTTCCTCCCTCTAAGTCAAATGTCTAGACGGTCATGGAGACGTTGGATTGGTAGAATGCAATCAAGGATTGGGCCTAATCTTGCCTTTTGATGTGGGGTTGATGGCCCAGGCAATCTAGCCGTTGAGATTCAGAGGGGAGGCTTGGAAGGCGAGGGAGAGGGAGGAATTGAAGGGATTGTAGGTCCAATGGAGGGACGAGTAGAAGTAGGGGAGTTGATGCAAGTTTGGAAGAGCCTATTGCTTAAGAATTTTTGGGAGGAGCATTTTGTGGTAGAGCTGTGTGATGCGTTTGTGAAAAGGAGCACGAGAGAAGAGTTGTATTTATTTATTTATTTTTTGTGCTTTGGGTTTTGGTAGTGGCATGGGATTTGGATTTTTCGAATTATTTACTATCGCCAAAAAGGGAGTAATCTCGTATTGATGGAATTCGTCGCTGGGCTCCCATGTTCAGTCACCCGCTGCTGCATAGGAGAGGGAGGAAACCATCGTTTTTGGGGAAGAAAACACTTCTTTTTGCATAATTAAGTATTGAATGTGCTGCTGAAAGAAGAAAATAAGTATTTGATCCAATGCTTGTCCTAAATTATAAAAAAAAATTGGAGTGATTATATTTTATCACTTCGATCCACCCACTCCTTATATTAATTTTTCTGTTAAGGGGTCACTTATGATGACTTTTCCAATAAAATCCTCTATACTTATTCTAAAAAATACTTTTTAAATCTTCTTAATTCAACAATTTTCTCCACAAATTCATATTAATTTCTTATCATATATAAAATTGGTTGTTAAATTTTTTTTTATGCTTTCTGTCTTTGAAAATCAAGACAAATAAAATATTAACTATAACTAATTCATATGATTAATTTTATTTTAAAATTTCCAATACTCACTTATTCAAATAAAACTTTTTAATTAGTGAGTATATGCTTACCCCATGCTTGAAGCAAGGGTGGTCAATGAGGACCTGTGCTAGATTGATTGTGCTTAAAATGCTCGATTATAATGAAACCTTAGAATATTTTTTTACAAATTATTTTTAATCTTTCATTTGCCTCTTTTTTTAGAAAGACTATTATTCAACGTTTTTTCATTATTACACATGATCAAACACCGCTTTATCGGTGATTTTAACCTTAAGCCTATAGAATTCTTTTTTTTAATAACGAATGATATTCTAGACTTCAGTCAATCACTCAAAGTTCACTTTTATTTATATTATTAAAATAATAAAATTATAACAAAATTAATATGACTATAATTTTTAGTATGACTTATCGCTTGTGCTTGGCGTTTTTAGTATGACTTACATTGCTTGTGCTAGGCAAGGCATGTCTCATTGATTTTGACCAATTGAATTCTGATTTTGACTCTTCCAATTTTAATTTGACCATTATTATATATTAAGCTTATTGAGTTCAATTGAGAAATCTCAATTGATTTTGACCTTCCATAGTTTATTTTGACTCTCGCTTTGTATTCTTTGAAAAACCAAATTCCCTCTCTCTTCTCAATTTCTCTCTATAAATGTAAATCTTGGAACTCTTCTCTCTCTTCCCTATTCCGCCTCCAATCAAAACCCATAATTTATTTTAACCATGGCTTTGTATTCTTTGGAAAACTGAATTTCCTCTCTCCTCTTAATTTCTCTCTACAAATACAAATCTTATAACTTTTCTCTCTCTTCTCCACTACAACTCCAATCAAAGCCCATAAATCTTGAGAGTAACATTCTCCATTCATCAAAGTGGAGATTCCGTCCTTTTGTTTTTCTCCCTATCAAATTCTTAAACTGATAATGCTTTCTATAAGACCTTTTTAAGGTAGTTGTGTTCCCATTTTAGAAAATGAACACTCCGTATGTTCCTTTCTCTCTCCACATTTTTCTCTCCATCCACATTTTAGTAGAGGTTCCTGACTTCTCTCCTCTTCATTTCTTAGTCCTGAAAAACTATATGCTTGAGATCTCTTCAATTTATCTGTTTCACTTCAAGTTGGAACCACAACCTCATCCAATTCTAATGAAAAATAGAAAACCCTATATCCACCTTATTATATAGTGGTGTTTATGTAGTGATATATTGAGATTTTTTCTGCTATTACTTTAGTTAAGAGGTTGACGTCAATCTATTAACATAGAGCAAAAGCACCAATATCTATCGTCCAAGCTTACCCAAAATCATTGTCTCCATCAATAGTCTCACACGCAATGTGTGTGAGTCTTTCTCACGTTTTATTGTGTTTGACTTCTGTTTGTTGCGATCCATTTACATTTTGTTTTAATTGACATAATGTTGTTGTATGTTTACAAGTTGTTTGATAAAATACCTCTAAGAAATTCTCTAATTTAATGTTCTACAAACAAAGAGAACCACTCCAATCAAAATGATACTTGAGCAACTTGCAAGTAGTTGTAACTCATGGTTCAGGGTTATCCAATAGAAAAATATTTAAGTAGATAATTTCAACATAGTGTTGCTCTTATTAACTTCTCAAATGAGGTACCAAATTGTTGATGTTTATTATATTATGTTCTTCTTATGTTTGTTGTATACTTTTCTAAGTTTGGCATCAAACTTAGAAAAATAATAGAAGCAAAACCTACACTCTTTCTTCACTTGATAAGAACAGGTGCAAAAAATCTCAGGGGACAAATCTTAAAATCCAAATGTGCGTAGAAGAAGCCATAGCAAAACACAATTGTTACAACACAAATGAAAATCTACTCATAGTAGATAAAAATTTATCTATTTGCCTTTTACACATGCGGACATAACCCATCCAACACTAATCCAACTGTATTGAAATTTTCTAAGGACTACAGTTAAATCGTGCAAAGTGGTTCTATTGAAAGCTTGGAGTAGGCATGAACATTACCAATATTTTAGTACCTTTTAAGATTGGATATTGGATTCTGTTTTAAAAAAAGAAGAAATAATCCACAATAATGAGGCAATTCTCTTACTATCACAGATAGAAAGTTGTAGGTTCATATTCACCTATATTTCTATTATTCAAAATGAGAATTTCAATATGTTTTATCATTTTATTAAATCACAACGTTTTTTTAACTTGCTATTTATTGTTTTCCAAATTATGCTTTGCTTGGGTAAGAATTTGACTAGAGTCTGCACATTTTTTTCATTTTTATCTTTTGTGGTTATTTTTTTTTTCAAGTACTATAATACTATAAGTCATACTACTAATATTAGTATGATATTTAATGGTTAACATATTTGTATAATATATATGGTTTATAGTATTAATAATGATGCATATGTTTAATTAATCGGAGATTAAAATTTTATAAATACAAATATCACTTTAGTTTATATTAGATTGCCTTTTTGCTTTTTGAAAATGTTTACACATGAATTTAAGAATCATAAAGAAGATATTTAATTATTTAGTTAAGATTTATTTTTCATTCCAAAAAATTTCAATAAAAAACATAAATTTCATTTTAAAATTGATTGATTCTATGTTTTCTTTTATTTCTATAAGAAGAGATTTTAATTGTAGTTTTTACTAGCTCAAGTTAATTCAAACAATTTTTTTAAATTTTTTTTCTATAAATTACTATAAGTATGAATTAGATTGCTCGAGCTAGTATGAATTAATCTTGACTTTACATAAAGCCCACGCATATTTGATTGCTATTGGAGCCTATTGCCATGATGATAAGGGTAAGATATATTAAAGGTAGAGCTAAATTCAAACCTATATTGATAGAAAAGTCAAAAATTGTTTGTATAAGCGCAGAGTCAAATCCACACCCTCTCATTTCTTAGAGTTTTTGAAAAGCTATGCCAACCTTGATGCAGACATATAAGGTGCATTTGGCATTATGCCATTCGGATGTTCCCATGTCCTCCTGATATAAGTCTACAGAAAATATGTTTGGTATGTGCAAATCGCTATTTCAAATTTTGGTCTTGCAGAAAGAAATCTCAAAATCTTAACCTATTGGCATAAGAAATTTGGAACAAGAAAATTTTATTTATTTATTTTAAACAACTTGCTGATACAGTTATTTCTTACTTATATCAAGGTGACTTTATTACTTAATTTTTAAAGTGAGTCATATGATAACAATTACAAAGGTGGGCCCACATAATAATTCCTAATTTCTTATAATAGTGGGACTACATTATATATCCTTTGAGTGTGAGCCCTATATTCTAATTTCTAAATGTGGGCTATATGGTCAAAAAAATATTATCTTTTAAAAAAATTTAATATTTAAAAAAAATGACTATTCTTTCAAAAAAATATTTAATCTTTTAAAAAAATCTAATTGTTCAAATATATATTTAATCTATCAAAAAATATATTAATCTATCAAAAAATATTTAATATTTCAAAAGAATATTTAATCTTTCAAAAAAATATTTAATCCTCCAAGAAATATATTTAATCTTAAAAAAACTATTTAATTTTAAAAAAATCACAAAAGGTGGAGCCACATTGGCCCCATGTTCTAATTTCTAAAGGTGAGCACCACATGATTTTTAAAGTGAGTCTTGTGTTCACAATCAACAATAGGATGACCCTACATTAAAATCTATTATAATTTCTAAAGATAGGTACCACATTGTAATTTCTAAATATAGGTCCTATGTACAAAATCACAAAAAATGTGGCTCCACTTTGTATTTTCTAAATGTGGGTCGTAAAGTCACAATCACAAAAGATGGACCTACATTATAAATTCTATGAAAGTAGGCTCATATTTTAATTTCTGAATGTGTATACTATACCGTAATTTATAAAGATGGATCTTATATTTACATTAAAAAGGTGGGCCCACATTATAAATCCTATGAATATGGGCCATATATTCTAATTTTTAAAGGTGGGTACTACGTTATAACTTCTATATGTGGGTCTCATGCATGCCAACAATAAAATGCCACAAACATTAAAAACATGGGTCCCACATTTTAGATACTATGATATACTTGTTTTCATTTGTTGGAAAAATTTTTTTACACAGTTACCAAACATGTTCTATATGGCATATTTTCTTTTAGTATTTTAATAAAATGTTACCAAATAAGTTTTGCAGAGTTTAGTTTCAGTAAAACCTTATTTCAACACAATCAAATTTGAGTACAAAATTGGAAATAACACTGAAACAATGCCAAACAGGCTCATAGTCACTAATCTCATTAATTTATGAGAAATACTTTAAATATTTGTTACCAATCCCTTATATATCATTAATGATGCCAATCCAAACTCTTGGGACACTAAAACACACCAAATCAAATCTCTAAGTACCATGTCATAAGCTTTTTTCCAGTTCAATGAAGATGTATGAAGATTTTTCCTTTTTCTCTTGATGATGTTTTATTAATTACCTTTGGGAGAAGATATGAAGATAATTGACGTCTTTAGCATGAAAGTAAACTAGTCTTCGTATATTTCGATCTCTTGCCTAAGTCTTTGTTCTATTGCTCTCTTCCATATCTCATAGTGTAACTTGTTAAGTTCCATGAAAATTTAGTGCAACTCATTAAGTTAAGTTCCATGAAAATTTGATGCAATTTTGCACAGTTCATAGTTCTTATATACATGTACAACAACACTTATTCATTCCTCCAACATGTACTATTTTTATTTATATTTTTTAATATATTTGTATTTGTAAATACTTTTGCTTGCTTTTGTGTTCTTAATCATGTTTTGTTAGAAATCAAATCAATGATTGGCTCAACAAGATCTAAATTAAAATTAAATTTCTCCTACAAGATCTTAAGTGGACATTACATAAATGTGCCATTAGTGTAAAGTTACAGGCATATGTCAACAACAATAAATGTCTATTTTTAATTCTATCACATGTACCTTCTGTAATTTTTTTTCTTTACTTCTATCTTTTTGGAACCTATCACTACTAGATAAAAAAGATCCTTTGTTGCCTTTTGTTATAAATATATAAAAGACGTTTTTTTTCTAGTTTTGGTAACTTTTACCAGAAATATGTATCAAGTTTTGTTCGCATAAAATTTAAGGTGAACTTTCAATTAAATTTACTATAAACTTTTTAATTTTTTAAATTTCTAATTATATTTAAAAATTTTACCCCTATCACTCTTACTATGACTAATTTTTAGTCCTTTTTTGGATATACATCTTTGCGATTTAAGCACAAGTGATCAAATTAGTTTTTATTATTTTTGAATTTTGAGATGGAGAGTAAGAAATGTCAATTCTATCTTGCTTGGTATTAATTCCAACATAATAATAAGAATAATAGGACTGACAGTTATTAAATCTGAAAATTAAGATCATGCAATAATTGTTTGGCATTTTCATCCATCGAATAGAAAAAAGCTCCGGTGATTAGCTCGGGTCGCATAGTTCATGGTATTAAATATTAAAAGAATATATTATGAGATATTAAAAATTAAAATGTACTGAAGTATATATAATTAAAAGGCCTAAAAATGAAATCAACATAAAAAGTCTAGATTGTATCCCTATTCCAAAAATAAATGAGTTATCTATTAACCTTATATTTTGGAAAATAGAAATCAAGTTACATCCACCTAAAGTAACACGTAACCAATGCGAGAAAAGAAATGCTAAATTTAAAATGGAAGAACATAAAAAAGAAGAAATAAAATATCTAGCCTGTTAAGTTAATTGTCTACGTTGAAAACATCACCCATAGCAGTGAAAATCAAGTTTCCAATACATTATATCTAGAATTAAAAATCTTCATGTGTAAAAAATACAACGACATAGGAGCAAAGAAACCTTTTTCCTCGACACACTACATGAAATACATGTTTTGTTTTAACCTTCATGAAGAAACTTCAAACATTAGTACCCTTATTCATTTCACTCGACTTCCAATAGTGTGTCCCATTGATTGTTTGAAGCATGCTTTTGAGTTTGATCATCAAATCTCTTACATGGCCGGTACATTTCTCTTATATATACTGCTACAACGATGAGGGGAGTTTTCTATTTGCTTGGAGTTTAATTGTATTTTCTCTTTCTTAATAAAAATGGTAAGCATTTTATGACAGACTTTGATTTTGATGGTGACCTTTTCAACTAGGAAATGTCTTCAAATAATTATCAAGTACAAATTCCATAAGCATATTAGTTTTTGCTTCTCACTTTGCTAAAGTAAGCATGGATTCTAGCTTCCACGGACGAGTATATTTTTACAATTGAAAGTTTCAATGAAAAATTTCTTGCAACATAATTAGAAGGGGAGACATTAGCACCATTTGATTTATGCATTGATAACTGCCACACACATACGAATATGCCAAAACATAAAAATGATAAAACTCTATATAGAGAGAGAGAACAACAAACAAACATCTTCTTATTCACATCTAAAAACATATACGAATAACTGCACCCACGTTCACTATGACATTTATGAGTTTCGAATATTTGTGGATTATAGTTTGTTTTATGCTCCCTATTCATGAATTGGTGGAACTTCCATTCATATCATCAATGGTTGATCTACTATCCAATTATCTTACTATTACAATTTACAAATACCAAATGCATTGCACAAAACACACAAGTTGTTATGACAACAACATATATGAATATTCCATAGTCGGAATCTTTTGTTCTATTTTGCCAACACATAAAAATAATGTATTGGAAACACGAAATAGAAACAATTTATTAGTTTCAATTCCATTTTTCATTTTTCATTTTTCTTTTATTAACGCGGCTTAAACTTGTTCAAGTTTTTAAAAATTAGTAGCTTCTATAGTTGAGCATTTGTTAACATGTGGATTGGAAATCCATTGTACAGTGCATTCAAGTAGAGCAGCAAAAAAACATGCAGACCTACATGAATAAGGTTCAATAGGATGAACGTGGATAAGTTTCCCATGATCCCATCCGTACATTTTTCCCTCTCCAGTGAATCCAACACTTCTTTAGAAACCCAAAAAAGCGTAATGAACGACCGAGTTATATAAATCACTTAAGAAGCTATATTTCTAGATCCAAAGAATTAAAAACAAAATCCATGTAACAAATAAATATCGTAACGAGGACGAACTTCATGGAGAAAAAGGCTAGATCACGGCGGATATATAAGATGCTAGACAATCAATAGTAACCACCATATGAACATACATACACATATGCGCATGCATATAATATATAATTATTTAAAGTGAAGAACATACACACACATATATACATATAAATATATATATATAGAGAAATTATGAGAAATGATCATTAAAAATGAGTATTTTTGCACTCTTTTTATCCTTCAATGAGGGATAGCCATGTGCAAACTTTTTTCTTTTTAAAAATAATATTAATTGCTTATTCATAGTATTAAATTTTCCTTATCTCTTATTCGTTACAAAAATGAGAGTTTTTACCTTTGAAACCCCCAGGCACTTTCAATATATATATAAATTATTGCATGTGTTCCTCACATTCCTCGTATATATATATATAGGCATGAATGCAACATATAATTATTTAAAATGAAAAATGAAACTTCTTTGCATTTAAATGATACATATCAGAACCAGAAACATGCTAACCAAATGAAAGAAGTGATATTAGTGTCAATCCTTGTAGTATAGGAAAATGGTGGTTGTAGAATATAGCACCTAACATGTTTAAATATCAGAGAGAAAGCTGAACACAACAAAATCAAAACATTAGTCCGTAGTGGTTACCGTGAAAGAAGCATTTGTAATCATTTTATGTTCAACATCCTTTTTTCTTAATGCATATTTTTAAGACAGTAAGTCACAACACAGTCCTTTCAACTTTAAGTCACAACATCTTCGATAATACATCTCACAAATCTTCAAACTTCAGGCATATGGTAGCATTAATCTCTTATATATAACAATGAAGCTCAAATCAACTCCTTCATAGGCTGGTTTACTTACCATCCCTTTCATATAATGGACAAAAAGAAAAAAAAATCCAAACTACGATGCACTCCCACCTCATGCTCAAGATAAATGCATTCATTATTTTTTAAAATCTTCATTTCCTACAACAAACTTTTAACTGGCGAAATGTGAGATTTGAATTGGGTTCTTTATGTGCAAAATGTATCCAATGTCATGTTATTTACTCCTTCAAACATAAAATATACTTCTATGAATATAAAAGGTGAAACATGAGATCTAACCATACCAATAAAATAAATTTTAAAAAAATTAAATAGACCCCTAGAGAAGAAAACATGGAATCATACTGAACAGATTAGGAAAGATGTATTCTAATCAACCATGGATCAAGAAACCAACCCAATCACGTGAGGTATGAAATGAATCAAAGTAATACGGAGACAAAGGATTGTTGTAAATGGGCATGTGGAGAGAACTCAAAAATTTATAAAATCATACCAAGAAATCAAACCATTGATGATGTTTTTCCCATGCTTAGATCAAACAAAGATGATCGAATCAAAGACCTAAATGCAGAAACAATGGAATTATTTGAACAAACAGAGAGCAGAGAGATTTTGAGTCCATGGATCCAACAGTGGGGTAGCGATGACGGTGAATTATAGTGGAAAAGAGAGTCATTTGAGGAGACGCTCGTAGAAATGGAGGAATGCAAAACTGAGAGCAGGGATTGATCGAGATTTCTAGTCCATACATGATACATCCAAGGTTGGGTAGCGACGAGCGAATGCTAGTGGAAGGAGACGCTTACAGAAACAGAGGAAATGAATAACCCATGAGGAAGATCTGGGGCTGGGGCTTGCGGTGGTAACGGCTGAAGAAATGCTAGGGAACGGGCAACGCTTCACATGAAGTAGTCAAGTAATGAAGGAGACATGTGGGCTTGAAGAGGTACTCCATCGGGGAGGGAGGTAAGATTATTTAAGTTGAGAGGAAGGGTCAACAAGCCTCCCGATGATCAAAACTAAATTGAATGCAATCAGCTAATTTGTACAATTGAAATCACTTCGCTTTATATTATATTATAAAGGATTTTACTAAAAAAATTATCTAAGTGGACCACAAAATAAAAGAGTTCAGCCTAAATGTGGGTACACTGGAGTGGTCACCTGGTAACCACTTCGGTATTTTTTTTTTGACATCTAAAAGTGAACGTGGAACTCGGCTTTCACTAAAATGGATAAGCGTCGAATTTGACACTGGGAATAATGAGAGATTCAATGATAGGTTGAATTTCAGCTTAAAGCCTCGCACTGGTTTTCTTTCCTCTTCACTAGTAAGGAAGCGATGACTACCAACAGTGGAAGAGGCAGAGACTTGCAAGACATTTTCTAACAACGCTGAATTGCAAGGTGGAGGCGACAGTGAGGGTTTTTTTTTTTTTCTTTTTTTGTGGGTTTGGCTATAGTGCAAAGGGCTTGGTTTTTGGGTTTGGTTGCACAAAAGGACTTTGTGATCCGCTAAGAGTTGGGTGGATCTTTGCTCCGTTGATTGGATCACGATCAGATCAAATTGTGAAAAAGATGACTTCTTTCCTTGTTTTACAAATTCGTTTTCAATTCTCCCTTCATTTGTGCATTGTTTTGGAGCGGATCAGATGCTGATTTCGTTGGATTCCTGTTTGGCAAAATGAGGTTTTAGGTTTGGTTTTCATTTTCGAAAGAAAGTCATTTTCTTTGCTTTTGTGTCTCCTTCTTCTTCACCGTCTTGCTTGGGGTTTTGAGGGAGGGAGAGATGAGAGGCTAAGAGCACGGTCTAGTTCGTTGTACCCGAACGGCTTGATCTCTTTTTGCTTTTTTTCTTTTCTCCTTTTGTATAGGAAATGTTAGAAAAGGGAGATGGTAGTGTTGGTTGTTTTCTATGCCGTTAGATGCTAATTTTAAATTGATGATTGTTTTAGCGCTGAAATCCTTGTAGTGGCCACCTTGCAGGTTGCCAACGCCAGGGAATCTCTCGTAGGTCGCCGCATGTTCTACTGCCGCAAGTCGTCGCTTCTAGACCAGTGAAGAAGAAGGAGAACCAGTGTGAGGACTCAAGCGAAAACCTAACCTATTATTGACTCTTCCATTATTCTCATTGTGGAATTTGACCCTTATCTATTTTAATGAAGGTCGAATTCAACACTCACCTTTAGATATAAAAAAAAGCCGGAGTAATCACTACCCACACCTAGACTGAGCTTTTTTGTTTTGTAGTCCGCTTAGATGATTTTTTGAGTAAAATACTTTATATTATATATATAATAATTATATAGTTGTGAAATTATAATATAGTGATATAATACCAACTTTTGAATTACAATTTGGAGATTACAAAACATAGTAATAATAAATCACGGATGTGCAATAAAATAAAGGAAAATTCTCAAATAAGGCCTTAAAACTTTGCTTTATTTCAAAAAAGGAACAAAAAATTTAACACTTTTGAAATTAGACGCCAATTTTTTCAGGAAGTTCTCAATTAAGGACAACCATCCACTTAAAACTATTTTCCGTCAAATTCTTCCTGTAGGTTTTAAAATGCACAAATTACCTTTTATTAATATAAAAACCTTCTTTCACTTTCTCTGTATTTTCTTCATTTCTTTCACTGGTGTCCTTACATTGATCAAGGACAACCAACATCGCCATGGGGATTTGTGGCATGTAGTGGCTTACCGAAACCATGTCATATCATGTTAGGTTAGGACTTGGCCATTTTTTATTTGAAACACTTGGAGTTCTATGTACCTTGAGTGTTCTTTGGAGGGTGATGGGCATATAGGATTTTAACTAGATTGGCCACCATGGCCCAAGTCACTCATCCTACTATTGCTCTCGCCCGATCACGCTTAACTCTGAAGTTCTTATAGGTTTCGGTGTTGCACAACTTTAAAACGTGTTATGTTTAGTTAGTGCAGGATTTGGCAAATAAGCACAGGGTCAAGATTTGGCTATTTTCGACGTGGGACACTTGGAGTCCCTGATATCTCAAGTGTTCTTTAGCGGGTGATAGGCACACCAGATTTTAACCGGAAATGCCACTTGTCCTAGGCCCGCTGGATCTCACAAATGTCATTAATTGAAAATTTATTAAAAAATACTTAGGGATTAATTTGAAAAGTTTCAAAATTTTATCCTTTTTTGGAATAAGACAATAACTTAAAGTCTTATTTGAAATTTTCCCTAAAATAAAACACCACTTCATGAAAACAACATCAAACGGAAATCAACATATTTAGTTCAGTGAAGCAATATAATCATTTACATATATAATTAACATGCTAAAAAACTTTCTTCATTCTTTTTATAAAATGATTGTATATGATTTAGACCGTCATGAGTTCGGATCCTTTGATTAAAAACCCTATGGTGATTGGTCAAGCCACGTTGGGCAGTTGGCATGCACTACCTATGTGTATGGCAATCTACCTATTGGTGACGTGGTTGGACCTGATTGGTCCCACCATGGGTCATTGTAGGGTTTTTCCTCATGAAATCTTAATTTGACCGTGATACGGTCACATCAAACCTTTCCAATCCACCACTGTCCAACAACTGCCTTTAGTTAAAAAAAAAATTAAATTCCCAAATATAGTATTAAAAATACAATTTTTTTGGTATTTCATTTGCAGCAAAAAGATCTAGAGTTTTGAAGGATAAAGAAAGAAAATAAATATAAAGATTAAAACAATTAAACTTATCCTTTCACTCTCTTCAGTTGCAAGAAAAATGGGTAAGACTTTGAGATGATCTCCAATGTGAAGTCCACCTTACTCTAATTGAACCGCTGATTTTACAAAAAAACATTACTATATATATTTTTTGCATGATCCAGCCATTGATAATTGTCACTCTTATTGAACTTCAGCGATGTGAACGACTTGAACCGATGGTAATGGGCCTAAACAATATAGATAAGGAATTAATTGCATTAAATCTATCATATGGAAACTAGCGAAGAGAAAACCCGTGCCAAACACGGGTTAGCAAGCAACTCTGTTTATAATACGAAATTCGTAAAGAGGGAAAGAGTAAAATTTTGAAATGCACAAACATAATGAGAATGATTATTTGCTTGTTTGACATGGAAAACTTGGTGGAAAGTCTATTAGTATTCCGTGAATATTTTTTTAATAGATTAAAAAAATATTATAATAAATATATATGTATTTATTACTTCAAAAATCAAATAGTTCATGAAATTGCAATGTCATTTCCATGCACCGTGCCAAGCACAACATTTTTGATAATATTAAAACTAATAAATGAGGACAGACCTCCTTTCAAAGTTCATGGCGAAATAGCTTACCAAAAATAAGATATTTAATTAGTGATCTCTGTTAGCTCCTGATATATTATGCTGTCTTAAAATATGATTTTCTTTAGAAACATACAAGTATTTAAAAGAAAAACATTTTTTATAAGTAATAATAAAAAGATAACTTTATGTAACCTTTCTAATATGCTACAATCAAAACTAAACTTTAAAGGCAACATAGAAAGCCAAATGTTCGCATCAATAGTAGGGATCGAGAGAGCGAAGGATAACTTATATTCAATAGCCTATTTGGGGTCCCAATTGAATTTTCTATTACTACTTCAAAGTGAGGTCTGTTTTTTTATTTTTTTGTTTTTGAAAAGAATTAAACTTTAAAAATAGAAAACTTTCATCCTAAATCAAAAATTTTTTTTACTAAAACTAAGAATGCTATGTTATTTTATTATTTTTAACTGTCTTTATCAAAAGAATTATATTCCATAAGGAAAGATAATTAGCTAGAGAAGACAAATTTATAAGAAGCTTCAATTGATAAAAATACTGGAAGAGTTGGACTTTAAAAATTAAAAGTGAGGCCATATATATAATATAGTAGAGAAACAAAATTTTGGATTCACTTACTTAAGTTCAATTTTTTATAATTTTCAGATTCCTATATAAATACTCAAGAATTCATAAATATTCCAATCTGGTCTTACATGATATTACCAACTGTTATTTTTAATATATTTAACTAAGAAATTGCACAACAAAGATGAAAAACTTAAATATAGACTTATCTTTGGATGAATGGATGCCGAGGGGCAATTGAATCACGACCCTTGAATTTGGAAGGACAGAGTTTTTTTTTTTTTCATTCCTTAGCAGTTCAAAAGTAATGTAAACTAATATAAAAAAGTAACATAAAGTACATCATCTGGAAATGTAAAGCAGATTACAATAAAAAATAGAATTAGCCTAAGAAATATTGGAATGACCAATACGGTATGTTGAAATAAACTTTCGTTACAACTACATAAATCATAGTTCGACATAAGTTCGTAGTCCCTGTGTCAAGCACTCCATTTAGTACTAAGACAAGGACCTTCTTGTTATTAGCCTATAAGAAACATTGAACATTTTCCACATGCTCGACTTCTCTATAGAAGTCAAATTCATATCACCCTAAATGTAATAGTAAATGGAAGAAATAGAAAAAGTTTTGAAATATAAAATTATAATTATTAAGTGGGCATGCTCAAACATGTAAATAATGAGAATGACAAAAATAATTTTTTTTAGTTTGAAATAAGGTAGCGATAGAAAGTATTATATTAATGCAATTGAATCAAAAGTATTAAAAATCTTATATTAATTAAAAAAAAGAGATACTGAAAAGAAAATACGTAGATGAAAGAAGATTTAATCAGAAGTTTTAAAATATTATATTAATGTAAAGAAATATAACCTGGAAAGAGAATGAACCGATGAAGGGATATTTTAAAGTAGTCAACGAATCTTCTACAACTGAAATAATAATCCGAGAATAGAATATAAAATAGGAAAAAATCCAAATTAATAGGTAAGAAAACATTGTCATGGCAATAGGGCCACATCAATTTGTAAAGTAGGTCTCCTACCTTTTGATCTTTAATTCAGACCCACACTCCTATTGGAGAGATCTTGACAAGGATTTAGACGAATTATAATTTAAAATTCAAAATCTCAAAGAAAAGGAGACATCTCTGTTTAGATTTTCATAAAGACTCAATTTAGTTAAATGTTATGGGCAGAAAATGCTTATGTTAAGAGTTTATTTTTATCTTATATATATATATATATGAGATCTACCTTGATTAGTGGGTTCATAAACTGGATGAAAGCTTGAAGAGCAAGATGACCTTAAAAAAAAAGTTGTAACTTAAGTAATAGGAGATTAGTAAAGATTCTTAATGACGTTGTGATTATCTTGGACTGGTCTATGATTGACCTTCACCATCATTCCATACTTCCATAGGTCTAATTTTGAATTAGCATTATTTTTAGAGAAAGTCAACTGATTTTGAGTTGAAGAAAAAGGAAATATTTTATAGTGAGCTTCTGTTTGCATATGGGCCATCTAAGGTTGGATAGAATTATGTTTGATTTGGACCATTACACAGAAAGCAACAACAATGGAACCCAAATAAAAATCCATAAAAGAATCAGTGGAGCAAGAGATCAGGTGAATGAAAATTACCATTAGGGGGGGGGGGGGGGGGGGGGGGGGGGGTGCTTTTTTTCTATTTTTCTATGAGATTGAGAAATGCCTTGTTATGGTCTTCCATGGAGATCGACCGATTTCTTCATCATGTAAGTGGAAACCGTAAAACAGAGTAGAGATTGGGTAGGGGGTAAGAAGGAAAGACCTACTAAATATTTTAGTGATGTGAGAGAGATTTTAGGATGGAGGTTAAATAGTTAGCAAAGATTTATGGTAAGTTTAAATGGTTTAATGAGATAAAGTTAAGGTACTTCAAGTAAGGATAAGAAATCAAGAGTTTAGGAGGAAATCAAGTGATTATGTTAGAGCAACTAGGAGGAGTTTCAAATGAATTGGAACTAAAGGTTCTACTTTGCACAAAACATTAGTTGAGGGAGGGGGAGGGGGAGGGGGATTATTGAATCTACATTTGAAGATAATTTTCTTGACTTTAATGGAATGAGAATTAATTAAACTAGCAACACAGGGCCCGTGAAAGCCAAAAAACTTGATGATATAACAAATAAAGCAAATATAAAATATATAGATATATTATTTAACATTTTGAAATTCACTACGTCAAATTCTATAAAAAAGAAAAAGGACAAAAAATGCAATGAATTCACATAAATTACAAATCAGTCATGTAAGTTTCTTAGTTGAAGTTATTGATATACAAGAGTATAAATCTTAAACTAATAACAAATCTCTATACCCTATATTGATTTGGAATACTAACAAAATAATATAAAATGAAGCAATAAATGAACTCAAGATAAATCTTAAATAAAAGATATAAGTATTTGAAACAAATTGTCAATAGAAAAACAAAATACCTAAGCCATGATTGTAGCTAGCAATGAGACAGAGAGAGAGAGAAAGAAAAAAAAAGAACATTGTAGTCATTATAATGATATTTAAATAATAAGATGATTAAGATTACGGCAGAAGCATAGCTTATCTCGATAGATTCTCATTAGAGATAGATTAGTACAAAGGTAATGCTATTCATCCTATCCATCAATAGGGTTATGTGATAGTATGTACGCAATTCGATAGACTTTATATCTTTGGGTATATGAACAAATCAAATTGCCCTATTTTGGTTTCACAACTATTTGAGTGGTGATTATTGATCCTCACTCTCCTAATTTAAAATCATGAGTCTAATGTTATTATCCTTACCCAATAGATAGTGTGAAGTATCTAAAATTTCATGTGATACCTATTAATTTTTTGTGAATGGGTCACTTTAGTGACTACCACACAACTAAAAACAATGCTATAAATTGAATAAATAGCATTTATAAATACCCTATAAAACTTTAATATGCCTAGATTGGAGATGTAGTCACTAGTGGCAAATCCCTAATATTGGGTTTTTTTTCTGGAAATGATCCATTATATGGTAAGGAATGGAGCTCACAAAAAATCATAATTTTACTATCAGAATATATTTCATTTGAGTTAAGTAATTTGATCATAGAATTTATGGCCTATCAGACAGGCCTATTAAAAAAAGACATCGCTCAAAAATCCAATCATGACAGCAAATACAAGGCATAAATAATTGTTCAAATAATGTTATTGCCAAGTCATGATTCATATATTTGCGTCCATTTTAAAATACACATGTGAAGCAGTAATAATCATGCTTGATAGTTATTAAATAAATTAATAATTCATCACTTCATGTTAAAATGTTTATTTTAAGAGTTTATTTTTATCCTATATATATATATATGAGATCCACCTTGATTAGGGGGTTCATAAAATAGATGAAAGCTTGAAGAGCAAGATGATCTTAAAAAAATTGTAACTTAAGTAATAGGAGATTAGTAAAGATTCTTAATGACATTGTGATTCTCTTGGACTGGTCTATGATTGACCTTCACCATCATTCCATACTTTCATAGGTTTAATTTTGAATTAGCATTATTTTAAGAGAAAGTCAACTGATTTTGAGTTGAAGAAAAAGGAAATATTTTATAGTGAGCTTCTGTCTGCATACGGCCCATCCAAGGTCAGATAGAATTATGTTTGATTTGGATCATTACACAGAAAGCAGCAACGATGGAATCCAAACAAAAATCCATAAAAGAATCAATGGAGCAAGAGATCATGTGAATGAAAATTACCATGGGGGGGGGGGTGTTGTCCTTTTTTTTTTCTATTTTTGGATGAGATTGAGAAATGCCTTGTGTATGATCTTCCATGGAGATGGATCGATTTCATCATCATGTAAGTGGAAACCGTAAAAAAGAGTCGAGATTAGGTAGGGGGTAAGAAGGAAAGACCTACTAAATATTTTATTGATGTGAGAGAGATTTTAGGATGGAGATTAAATAGTTAGCAAAGATTTATGGTAAGTTTAAATGGTTTAATGAGATAAAGTTAATAAAGTAAGGATAAGAAATCAAGAGTTTAGAAGGATAAGAAATCAAGAGCTTAGGAGAAAATCAAGTGATTATGTTAGAGCATCTATGAGGAGTTTCAAATGAATTGGAACCAAAGGTTCTACTTTGCACAAAACATTAGTTGAGGGAGAGGGAGAGGGAGAGGGAGAGGGATTATTGAATCTACATTTGAAGATAATTTACTTGACTTTAATGGAATGAGAATTAATTAAACTTCACGGGATGAGAATAATTGAAAAAATTATTGAGAGAGAGAGAGTGTGTGTATAGAAAGTGGAGGAGACGTTGGAGAGGGCAACATGATTTGGGATGAGATTCAAAAGAGAATTATAGTATAAGGGAAAATAAAACTCATCAAAGCAAAAAAATCAAAGACACTTACTTGAAAAACCTTAGATCTATATTAAAAGATAGGTTTTTTGCTATTTTAAAGTGATATCAATTTTTTTTTAAAAATTGCACTTTAAAAATAGAAAACTTTCACCATAAATCAAAAAATTTTCCTAAAAATAACAATGCAAGAATATTTTCTGTTTTTTAATTGTCTTTATCAAAGGGACAATATTCAATATCGAAAGGTAATCACAAAAGATGAATTAATTAGAAATTTTAGTTGATAAAAATATTGATACAGCTGGACTTTAAAGGTCTAAGATTAAAAGTGAACCATATATACATCACAATAGATTAAATACGGCTATAATTCTCTCACTTGATCCCAATTTTCTATAATTTTCACATTCCTATACAGGCACTAAATAATTTATAAATATTCCAGTATAGATCACCACAATGGGTTTCTTCTCTAGTTGGCACAAACAGCTAGTCTTAACCATTGAAAAATAAGCACATAAAATGGAAAGCAAATGTAGTTGTAAAAATGAAATAAGAAATCCATGAAACAAATATGTAATCACTCACCTCAATTAGTTTCTTCTCCAACATAAAGTACTCGTGTTAGGGCATATTTATATGTATCAAAGTGGCTTAAAGTGTCATCCAAATAAAAATAAATAAATAAATAAAAGAAAAAAATTTTAAAATGGCCAAAAAAAGTTACTTATGATATACAATATATAATTTAATTAATAGACTGCCCACAATACAAGGTCGTCTCCTGTCGCTATATATGCAAATACCGTGAGAGAACAGGAAAGATGTTGAAGACATGATTTTTATTTACTACGACCCATGATCCTCTATATTAAGGGTGAGTTGAGAACATATCAAGGCAGAATCCCATTAGATGTCTTCATCATAGTAACAAGCAGTAACTCAGAAATTTCATTGGATGCTCAAGCTACAAGTCATTATCTAGCCTACACACATCCATATACAGTACATGCATTTGTGGAACATTTTACGTTCAATGGATGAAAAAGCTAAATGGGCCAGAACAGGGTCTAATACAGCATTTCTACCACGACAACTCGACTTGCCATGTTTCTTCTCCACCATCAGTCTGCTACCGTCTCGTCTCTGTCATTGCGGGTCAAAAAGATGACGATCCTCATAGAAACTTCCAAAACCGTGAAGATCACTTCAATGAAAATGATGTCGTGTGCATCACCAGAAAATCCAAAGCCTAGGGAAAGAAAAAAAGAAAAAAAAAAAAAAGAAGCTCACAGAAAAGATCAAACTACACTCCAATTTCAAAAGAGATGGGAGAGAGATATCTCCTGATCAAAGCTGTAATTGTTTTGGATGTTTATGGCCTTGGGAGTTTATGATTTTGGGAGGAACGAAAGGGTTTGAACTAAGATACAGGGAGACCTAGAGATAAGGAGAGGAAGGAGAGGGGTGAGATAAGAGGAAGGACTTCAACTGCATTAAGGTTGGAAAACTTATAATGACAAATTAAAGCAAAGAAAAGAAGAAGAAACGGTTAGTTTGGAAGTAGGACGTGGAAGAGAGTCAAAGTCATTTGGCAGTGGTCAAAATCAATTGGATGTGAGGTGGCTGATTTCTCAATTGGAAACAGTCCCTTTCATATATAATACCGTGATTGGACTGAATTGAAAGACTTCACTGTTTGCATTTGGAAATCGATCAACAGATCCAATACTAACATCCCTAAAATTTGGAATTTCAGATTAATCACAATTTTAACCATCGAACCTAGTAGTTAGAAATGATCATTGACCATTTCAATTATCATGACATAAATTATATTAAAATTACTGAACTTATGAATAATAATAATTGTAAACATGCGGATAGTATTAGAAGGACAGAACTACCATGCACCTCCCCATAAGTCCATAAACCATCATAGGGCCCACTTTCTAAAATGGAATATACTCAATCAACTTGATCCCATGTATTGGCATAGGTTATATTTCACTCGAATTAGTATGCCAATCATGAAGCAATGGCAGTTGATTTTCATGCAATTAATTTCGTTTTTTTTTTACTCTTTCATTTGAACATCAGAGGAAGATGATTAATTTGATGAAGATGTTAGGTTACAATATTTGGAATCAAATTCTCAGAGATTCTTTTTCATGAAGGTTTGGAAATTAAGCCAAATTTGACAATTGTAAATTGCTGAAGATTTTGACCAAATGAAAATCCTCATATTTTGAAAAATCCTCAATTTTTTTGCATAACGGTTTTTATAGGTCCAAATGGATTTTTCATTGTTTGGACCAGTATTAATGCATCCTGAAATTTTTGTACGTGAGAATTAACAAGTATTTTGTTTATAACTCAGAAAATAAAATATAAAATAATAAATTTATAATTGCTGAGACCTTACTTCAGCTTTTATTTAATTTTTTTTTCAAGTTTTAGACTTTTCTAATTTTAATTGAACTAAATAAAGAGATAATGTTAGGAAAATATCAATCTATCAAAATAAAGAACATATTTCTAAATATTACCATCTTTTATATTTATATTGATACTGATATTTTATTATATTTTTGCTGATAGAACCTCATAATTAGAATAGTGTTAATGATCTTGATCAATTAAAACACCAATTAAAGTTTAATTCCGGTGATGATCAAAACTAAATAAAGAAAATTAAGTTAGAAAGAGACTAAGATGCTTTTAATTAACCAAGAGTACTTTTGAGCATAGAATTATATTATAGTCAATTATACTGACAGCCCTAAGTGATCTGGATATTCAAAATATAAGATTTATTTTGTTTCTTTTAGTTATCTTCCAACATCTCATCGCTGATATTTTTCCATAGTTACTCGACATTTCACTCAAAAAATCTATGAAGATGTATTTATGAATGTAAGGGTTATATATAAAATGATGCATTATATGTAGCTTTCATTAATAAATTGTGTATTTATAGAAGTGATTTTATTTAATCATAGCAAGTTTATGACACTATAATTTAATATGAACTTGGTTAATGGTCATAGAATACTCATTTTTTATAATTATATAATCGTGAGAAGATTATTGTAACTTATCAAACTAGTAGATATCTTTCAATGGCAAAAACACTCGAGCACTTGAAGTAATGTCTAGTTCAATGCAGAAGGAATTGGTTTGAGCTAGATTGGATTCAGATTGGGCTGGGCCTCGATTTCAGAACAAAAAAAAAAAATTAAAAAAAAATCGGAACAAGCTTAGGTCTAAGCTTGAGCGTCCGAGTTATCGCTTTGAACATATATAAAATTCATAGTATATACACTATGCTATATAGCGACTAAATACATTTCTTTTCATAAAAAAAATACATTTCTAAAGTTCTATATCCTTTTGTAAATTAAGCACACAAATAAAAAAAATCTCGGGTGTTTAACAGACCCAAGTCAACCGACTCGACATAAATTGAACTCTGATAGAGAAATTTACAATTTGGGTTGGATACATTTAGGTTGGTTCCAACTTTTAAGCAAAAAAAAAAAAGGTTGGTTTCAATTTGGATTTACCTATGTACAATTTCCATTAAGACTTTTTTTTTTTGTGTGGAAAGCATGGGTATACCTCAGGTCTTCACCTAATAAGACTATTTCAAGTGGCGCCCACTAAACCCATATTGGAAGTTTCCTTGGTTACTGGGTTGAATCAAAATATATAGGTATTTGGCAAAATAGTAGAGTAGAGTAGAGTGAAGTAGAGCCTCCATTTCACATTCATGAAAAGATATGTGGGCCATATTAAAAGTACAAAAATTCAAAATAAATACTTCTTTTATAAAAAAAGCTAAAAAATAATATTCTCAAGCTACTAAATGACAAAAAACCATCTACTTCTTATACAAAAACTCAAAAAGATTCATTCTCAAGATACTAAAAACAAAAAGTCATCATATTATGACCTAGTCCATTATTTTTTTTTATTTTCTTTTGATTTGAGGCTTTACCTTACCACACTTCACTATACCACATATATATCCAAACATTCAAATAGGCCCATCAACATAAAGAAATTTCTTGCCCACTTGTCAAGCATCCACAGCACTTGATTCGAACCAAGTGTGGGGGAGTTGGCTATTCAAAAAGAAACTCAACTGCCTTTGCTGCTGTTAGCCCATTTTAAGATAGAATAAGTGATCAACTCACAATCAGACTACCAAAAGTAGTTTAAAAGCAATTTCCACTTATACCATTCAGCTATTATGTTATGTTCAATATCCTTCTCAATTTCTTGATGTTTACAAATTATGAAGCTGAGGCCACAGTATTTGAAGGATTTTTTTTTTTTTTTTTTGTGTATTGTGGTATAAGCTTCAATTTTCATAGAAGTTACATATAATTGCATATTCCACTAAAGTTTAATTCATCTTTATAAACAAAAAATAAAATATTATAAAAAATCAAGTGTTTCATAATGATCAATATGATACTGGATTTAATTTCTATTGGAGTAAAATTTGTTAAACCCACATAAAAGAAAGAAAGAATTAATATGAGAAGCTTTGATATACACACACATGGACACTAAGGCCTCAATGAATTTCATTTTGGGTCCACAACCTCACAATATCTAGACTCTTTGATGTGTGTTTGACTCAAGCATTATTACGGAGATAAAGATATCTTCAATCTACAATAGATAGGATTCTGTGTTTGTCAAGGAGAGGCTGTAAGTCCAAACGTCTCGTGATGAACACACACATGCATATATTTTGCTCACCTACAAAGACTTAAACCACCTATTATTCATGTGGTTCAATTCTCACTGAAGTACCTAGGACAGTTCGGCCCAAGGGTCTTCTTTCACAGAAGTAGGCTTTTTTTTTCCATGGATACGAGGGCTTGTCTTTCTCCATGGATACTGGGGCTTCTTTTACTCTTTCATACCCATTTGAAAATACAGAAAAATAAAAATAAAAGCTCTAAATTAAAAAAATAAAAAGTGAAAATGAAAAAAAATCACATCGAAGATTATCACTCATCGGTTAGAATTCTTTTAGACCTGTTTACGAAAAAATGGCATAATCCCCCGATTAATGTGCATAAAACATATCTTTGTCTAGAGAGAGTTTCTTAAACCTTATAAATAAAAACAATAAATCCAAACCAACAAAATAACTCTGATTAGGGTCTTTGTAATCTTATCGATAAAAAAAAAAAAAGTCTCACCTGAAACTATCATCAGAGTTTGGGTTGAATCAGAGGGAAATTTTGTTGTTTTGAAGAATAGGGCTTTCTGTTGCGTTAATGACAAAAAAAAAAAAAAAATTTTGTTTTGGCAGAAAAAGGCTTGCTGCAGTGTTTAATAATGAGAAAATAAGAAGAGGAAACCTGTCGCTAGAGAGTTAGAGTCTGACGTGAGGGTTTGATAAAGGATGAGACCGGAGGCTTGAGGCTCGATTCGTTGGAGTAGAGCACGTAAAAAAGGTCCCAAGACCAGAGAAGTAGTGCATAACAGAAAGAGAAGAAGAAGAAGTATGAAGGAAAGGGTTGCTTTTTTTTAACTTTGGATCGAAAGAAACTGCTTTGGAGGGAACTTTTTTTCCTCTAAGAAAGACTGTCGAATTAGGAGCGGTTCCAAACAGTACCTCATTAGAATCAGTTCTATACTGCGCCAAATTAGCGTTTCTGATCTTCATTTTTGGTGTAGTGATGACTGGGGTCTCTCATGGTCCCAATTCCCATGGCTGGTAAAAGAGCATAAAAAAAATGTTGGACTGCATATGAACAACATGCTGTATGCTACACGATGATTTTTTTTTAATCATCTCTATATATTTTGCTTACAGGACCTGTTAATAGCTTTGGGAGAATATAGCCCTATTACGCTATTGCAAGAGTATTATAATCAGCCATAAACAAACGAAACCAGCGAAGTTGTATTTTACCCCAAAAAAAAAAAAAAAAAACCAGCTAAGTCGTATTACAATTAGGTCGTGTTTAATTCCCAAATCTTAGACAATGCATTTGGGAGTGGACTGCTAATTTGCAGTGTTTCACTTGGATCTTGAGGCCTTTCCAGGTGTCCAAGTTCGGTTGGTCTTATACAATTGACAACTGTGCTCTAGTGGTAGGATAAATAAACTCGATTACATTTAGATCTGGCAACCTTTTTTTATTTACTCTTTTTGCTACTTCTTTTTCTCATCTGGTATGATGATCTACTCAATTTGAGGATTATCTTTAAACTGGTGACGTATTGCATAATATGACAATACCATTGGATGGATTAGTCCTGTCTCGATCCTGATGGTGGACCCCACAATATATTTGGCCCATTGGATTGATGCGTAACCCCTCTTATTGTTTTAGTGGGTAAATCTGTTTTCATACATTTGCATACGTAAATGCCCCATATGCTTAATGGTTAGGTACCATTACATTTATTTGTGTTGTATCATTTTAAGCATTATATGTGTAAAGATGGTATGAAATTGGCTTGATTTTGAGCCCAAAATCTTCACACCTCTTGGATAGTAAAATGTTACTCATGATGCGGTTAATTGGCACGATAGACGGTGATTCTAAAAGGAAATGGTGCAGTCTACATTTTTCTTTTTATATATGGGCTCCAAATTACCAATCTAAACCGTCCATATGCTTGAAAAGATAAAAAAACCAAATGGGATAAATTCTCAATTGCTGATTCATAATAATTTTGAGATATTTACAAAAAGGCTCTGGGAGCGAAAAGTGGCCATGATGGTCTTTTTTGGGCCCCATTTTCATGACCCAAACCCTTAGTCCTCTCTAGAAGGCCAATTGCAACTATGTGATCAAACTTTACATCCTAACTTATCATGAATTGTAATATATTTACACACGGGAAGTAAGCCCATTTAAGTGGGAAAGAAAGCCCACACATATGGGAAGAAAGCCGGCTCATGCGGGAAGAGTTGACATACCCAGAGTTCGAACCATGAACAGTTAAGTAAAAACACACACCTCTTACTACTAGGATAAGAAGGCAGCTCTTTACACTATTACACACGTTGAGCCACTTAAGTAAATGTGGTCAGGTGGCACTTCATCCACTTTTATCTCTCAAGTCAAGGGACAAAACTAACAGTCCTCTCTGTCCTACTAGGGTATAGATTTGGATCGGAGTTGGAATTAGCTGACCAAAGGTGGTTTAAAGTTTTGGCTACTCCACCTTCATTTATTATAATTGCTTTCGTTTTTTTTTCTATTTTGTTGGTGTGGGGGTGGGGGGGTGATTTACATTAAAAACCCATTAGTCAAGCTAGCTACAGCTGAAAGCCCCAATTTTTTGTATTATCAAGGGAGAACCTCCCACCTAGTTTCCATATTCAAATGACCCCTCTTATGCTGATGTGAACAAAATCCAAAACCACAATCGGCAGATGGAAAAAAAAAACTGCCAACTGCTATGCTCACTTCCGCCGCTTACTCCACTCTCTTTTTCTATAATCCCTTAAGTTATGGATGCCCATCGAGCTTCTCGCATGGTGATCGACCTCGAAGTCTGCCAGGTCGGCTTCGTAACCCCCAGGGAGCTGCCCGAACTGACGCAGTCCGGTCCGGCTGTCGAATTGTCACCGTCGGTCTCCAACTGTGCCACCAAAACTCAGTCTCCCTTGTCATGATCCCTCCTTCCCATCATGCCTCCTATAACCTCTCTACCTCCCTCGGGGCGACCCACCCGACCCCCGTCCCCCTCTTAATGTTTTCGTGGTGGCGGCCGTCCATGGGCGACAATGTGTCGATTGAAAGCTACAAACCACTCCTGATGTCCCAAAAGCCTTCAGATCCAATAATAACATACAGAACTCCCATTTCAATTACTCTCCATTCTTCAAACAAGACCCCAAAATACCAAAGAAACCCTAATTCATATCCAAAAATCATCACCCACTACCCCCGAACAAATCCAAAAAAGCACAACCCAATCACAGAATGAGAGAGAACCAAATGCAAGATTTAAAATCTCAAAAAAAAAAAAAAAAACCCTACCTTTCGCAGGTGTCTTCGAGGGATGAGGAAGGGCATTTGATGTCGGGATGGCAGAAGAGCCAGGCATCTTGATGCGCCATCTCCACCTTGGTCTGATTAGGGTTTTGATGAACACTCGCCTTTTGCTATAGCGGCTGCAGTTGATGTAGCTGATGTTGTTGTTACCACTGTTGCTGCTGTTACAGTGGAGAGGGAGAGATCTGAGGCCTGGAGGTCGCAGGTGGACATCAATGTTGGAAGGGAATCGAGAAATGGCTTGCAATTTGTATTACTCTCCTCTTATTATGGTATCACTCGCGCTTATTGTAGGTCATCCATTTTCTCTCTATTTGCTTTTACAATTTCAAAATATTATATTTTGTTGTATGTCTGAGTGTTTGAAATTGATATTTTTCTATACTTATATGGTGGTCCATTTACTTTTAATTTGTTACAAACAACATCAACATTTTCATCCTCATAAGCCTTGCATTGAGTTAGAGAAAAACTACTATATGGATTGATGTTTGTCCTTCTTTTATTACATTTGATTCAATCGAAATAAATATTATGGAGATATTGTTGGTGAACTTATGCAAGGATGAGATTTTGTTAGGTATGGATAATGAGAGTTAAGACATGAAGCTTTATTGGAAGAGATTGCTAGTACGCAAGCAAAAGTTACGATGTTGGAATCAGAAGATGTGGTAAAGACTGCCAAAGCAAATGAGATTTAGATGGCAAGAAGAATCAAAGCATTGAGACTCCAAGCAATTTTATGAATGTTGTTTCTAGTTGTAAATAGTTTAATTCTTGTGTAGATGGGTGTCTTTGGTGGTTTGTATGGATCTTTGGCTGATGAATGCATGTAAGGGATATTTGGTGGCTGGTGGTTGAATGGATGTTTTAATGGTTATATGGAAGCTAACTTGTCATGATGAAGTTTATTTTTGTTGATGTCAACAAATTATTTGTTAACATCAACAAATAATTTGTTGATGTCAACAAAAACTGATACATTAACTGAACATTGAAACTGCATAACTGAGTATTTGTGTTGATGTCAATAGATTACTTGCTGACATCAAAAAATAATTTATCGATGTCAACAAAAATTGATACTTTAACTGGAAATTGAAACTGCATAATTAAGTGTTTGTATTGGTGTCAATGGATTATTTGTTGATATTAACAAATAATTTATCAATGTCAACAAAAACTGTTACATGGGTTGGACATTGAAACTGCACAATTGAACGCTTATGTTGATGTCAACAGATTATGTGTTGACATCGAAAAAATAATTTGTTGATGTTAACAAAAGCTGATATAGGATTAGAAGATGAGAAGAAATGTATGGTTTTATCAAATCTACCTGAAAATCATGACTTTTGATGTTGGGTTGGGTATGATCAAATGCCCACTGTATTTCCCTCTCTCTTCTTTTAGTTTCTTTCTTTTCCCACAAATGTTGATTTTTCTTTGTTTTTTTTTTTTTTTAACATTTTGTTGATATCAACAAAAAAAGAGACAAAACAAGAATGAAAAAAAAGAAAAATGGGTAGGAGGTCCTCTGTCGATAATATGAAAATTTGGGGTTCTCAGTTGTGGTAACCATATTTAGCAGGATTTTTTTGGTAAATCCAAAAGTTATCCTATGTAGTACAGTGGATAAAGGACACTCAACTAATAATTGATGTTGTTGCTTTTGCTGTAGTGCCATTGCTGTTTCTACAAGTATTGCTATCTTCATTGTTGAGTTCTCTTCTATGAGATGACATTACACAGGATTTGTTTTCGTTTGTGAAAATCAAATGCACATGGGTATGGATTTTTTCTCATCGTCTAATTTTTCAGCTATTAAATAAAACATTGTTATTTATCATTCTTAACTATCTATTTCCAAACAACTGATGTAGCTTACTATAGCTCAATATGGGTTATTTCTTGGTTTATACATGAATATTCTCCATTTATATATATTTATATGGCAGATTTTTATTGGACATGTCAAAATGGGTATAAACTTCCCTTTTTTAAATGTAGAGTTTTTGAGAATTCCTCATACATATATATATAGGTTATTTCTTGGCAAGGATATCTAACAAATTGGAACCCATCATAATGATGACCTAGATCTCCAAAACTTGGGTTTTTATATATATTATAATATACATAAGGCGCACTAGAAAATGTGTGGGGTACTTTCTAAAAAAAAAAACACTCCAAATGGCCCCATTATGATGCATGGCGACCTTACAATTATCTATATGGTGGGATTTATGAAAAGGCAGAAATAATTTTATTTTTATAGGTGTTATCATTCACCCCATCAAAATGATTGGTATAATAAAAAACTTGTACCTTTATGATAGCAGGGGAAGCTTTAAAGTAGAGGTGCTTTCTAGGCCCAAAGTCTTAGGATGTTAGCAAATTGTTCAAATAATATCTTATTGATTTTTACAAGTGCAACATATAAATCTAAGGATGAAAAATACTTTTTTGGTTATCTAATGGTGTTGAATAACTCATTTGTTTGTGCAGGAGGTCGTTATGGGCCAAACCTTCCCCTAAAAAAGAGGAGGCAGGGCCTTTTTTTTTTTTTTTTTTTGCACTAAAGGAAGCTTCTTGCAGGGGGGGGGGGGGGTGCGGTTTACTTCTTTAGGATTCCTCTTTTTTCGGATGCTAAAGAAATGATTGATTCTATCAATGGGCAAAAGGGTTAGACTATCAATCCAATTAATTTGGACATTAAAAAGTTAATGTAGTGGCTTGCATAGGATTTATGTTTTTTTTCTAGTACTTTGAATGAGGCTGCTCATATATTGGCCAAGCACTGCTCTAAACTTTGTAGGAGTTTTCATAGGGATGGTGTTGTTCCAACAAAATTTACGTTAAACTGATAAATGATGATGTTTTTTTTTAATGTATTAAAACAACAGATTACTGTTGAGGAACGATCCAATGCTATCGATCTGCACAACACTATTTTCACATGTAATTAAGATATCATTCAGTCAAAGGGTTTATAAATCCTTTCAAAAATAAAAATCCTTGTTTATGAGAAAAGAGTACACTGGAGGTTGAAACAGCAGTCGAGTCATTGTTAATTTGGATAGCGCAGACACCTTGACATAAGGGCCTTGTAAAAAGAAAATATTAGACTTATTGTTAAATTATGGCATTCTTATCTCGCCATCTCTGTCGACAATATCATTTGGATGATTTTCTTTTACCTTCTTAATTCCACAGTTGACAATTTTGACGTCTACATTCTTCGAAATTCGAACTCTTTATTTGTTAGTTCTACATTTCATGCAATGTGTATTTTGATCAGGCCCGTTGTATGAAGGTATTTCTCATATTGAAAGAATAATACATTGCATGCTAACTGTACCTGCTCTATTATGATATGCATGCATCTTGGATCCAAACACAGATTGCATATATTGGCCAAAAATTATTTTTGATTGGACAATCATCGCCATTGAATCAAGGGCAATCAAAATGGAAGGAAGAACCAAATTGCACTGTTATTATTTAGAACGAATTTTCACCTACAAGAGTCTTGCACAGGGATGATGCAAATATTATTCCACCTTTCAGAAAAGCTGGAACCAATGCATTTAAGGTGCGAGAGTGAACATCTCACGTGCGAATCATGTGGGACTCTTGCAGGAGAAAATTCCCATAGTTTTAAAGGCACTATGTTTAATGATTATCCAATCAAAGTGATTATTAGAATGTAATACATGGTAGCTCATTTCTATACAACCATGTATGTACAGGGTGTCAGCTGCTCACATTGGATTGACAAAGTCTTACTAGTATGATGAAAAGGAGAATCTTGCCGTACAACTAAAGGGTTTTGACTCCATGATCAATTGATCATACACTGGATGTATTACTGTTTTTCAAAGTAAAGAAAGAAGCAGCACCCTTCAAATCATGCTCTTGAACTTGCTCTAAAGAGTCATTCTCTTCTTCTAACCCAACTCTACTGCTGCAAATACGAAGGACAAAAAAGCATTTTTATTAGAAAAGTTTCAGAGAGAAAAAGGAATTGAACCAAGAATTACATAAAACAACTATTACATAAAAAAAAGATAATGGACGAATATTTATTAGAAAAATTTATGAAACTAGCAATTGTATCGATAGGTATCGATTTATCATTTACCAGTGGTGACCTAAAAGCCTCAATAGATCTACAATTTTGAATCGTCATTGGATTTGGTTAGTGTCCCAAGTTTCATTCTTGAAAAACTAGCATCTTGAGAGAAAATGACAGTATATTTTAACTTTGGAGTTCTGATGGGGTCTGGTACATATTAAACTTTAGAGTTTTCTTATGGTGCTCTCAGGGAAGTGTTGGAGAAACTACTATTGGAAGAAAGCCCAGGAACCTACCTGGATGAAGTTGTTGGGAGGGAACGAGGACATGAGATGTTGGATTTGGGGAGGGGTTTTGATGATGGTGATGTAGTCGGGATTTGTTTCTCTATAAACCTTGTCAGACTATTCTTGTCATGGGTTTTAGAGAGCGAGAGAGCAGCCCCTTTTCGTTCTGAGCTTTTGTGGATGGAGGAAAAGAAGCTACCGCCTTCGATTTAGGATTGATGGAAATAGCTTAAGGTGGGGGGTTGGGATGGCTAAAGGCTAGCTATCAAGCTCAAGCTATTGAAGAACAAAGGAAAAGAGTGGGTCAAGACAAGCTTTGGAGATATTGAGGCCAAGAAGGCATCCATCTTAGAAGAAATTCAGTCCCTACATAAAAAGAGGAATCGGGGTAGTGCTCTGTTGATGAAAGGAATCGAAGAGTATTTCTCAAGGAGATTTTCGAAGGAAATTAAAAGAGGAGGAAATCAAATGGAGACAAAGACCAAGGTGTAGATGGTTAAAAGGAGATAAAAAAAACCAAGGTTCTTCCATGGAATTTCATTAGCTAAGAGGAGATTCAATAGAATTTTCTCTTTCATGGCAGGGGAGGTTAGATTGGAAATCAAGGAAAACACATCCAAGAGTATTTTATCTCCCTTTAAACCAAGGAGAAGTCGGAGAGACTATCTTTAAATAACTTGGAGTTCACCATAGAGAATGAGAAAGCTCAATGGTCAGAGAGGAAGTTCGATGAGGGCGAGATCCGGGAAACGATCTTTGCTCTAAATGAGATAAAGCCCTGGGCCTAGATGGCTTTGTTATGGCCTTTTTCTGACAATTTTGGACAATCTTGAAGGAGGACATCATGAATTTTATGGAAGAGTTCCATGCTAGAGGCAAGATTTTTAAAAGTTCGAGGGCATTGTTCATCTCATTAACCCCAAAAATAAAGGAAGAGATTGGTATCAAAGATTATAGGCTCATTGTTCTCACAGGAAGCATTTACAAGATTTTGGCAAAGGTTCTCGCAGGAAGACTTCAAAAGGTCTTGTCCAATATTATCTCCAATGAGCAAAGGAGCTTTTATGAAGGGGAGGCAGATATTGGATGGGTTCATCATTGCAAAAGAATCTATGCACTCAAGGAACAAGGAGAGGATTCTATTGCTTAAATTCAAATTGGACTTGGAAAAGACCCATGACAGAGTGGATTGGGAGTTCATGGAATATCTTTTGTTTAGAATGGGATTTGGCTTGAAATGGAGCGCTTGGATTAAGGAGTGTGTTTCTTCAGCTTCATTTTCTATTATGTTAAATGGGTCACCAAAGGGATTCTTTTATGCTCAAAGGGAATCCTCCTTCCCTCTTTCTTTTTGTCATTGTAGTGGAGGCCTTGAGTAGGATGGTAAAGGCAGCAGTTAGGGCAAACCTTATCACAAGCTTTAAAGTGAGTGGAAATGCTCCTCCTATCTCTCACTTACAGTTTGCTAATGACATGCTAATTTTTTGTGAAGTTAGAGTAAGAGCAAATAAAAAATGTTAAAGCTATTTTGTTATGCTATGAAGTTGTGGCAGGTTTGAAAATCAATATTTATAAGAGTGAGCTAATTAAAGTATGAGTAGAGGACTCATTGGACCTCTATGATGGAATTTTGGGATGTAAGGTTGGCCCTCACCCCGCTACAGATTTGGGGCTTCTGATATGTTTAGGCTTTGCCAACAAGACTTTATGGAATCTAGTTCTGGAGAGGGTAGAAAATAAGTTATCATTGTGGAAAGCTAATTATTTATCTATTGGAGGAAGGGTGACTCTTACAAATTCAGTGTAGGTAAACCTCCCCTATCTACTACATGTCCATCTTCAAATGTCCAATTTCGATTGTTAATCATATAGAGAAACTCCAACATGACTTTTTGTGGCATGGGAAGTGCAGTGAGAAGAAGGTCCATTTGGTGAATTGGGCGACAGTGTGTAAATCAAAATCAGAAGGGGGCTTAGGCATTAGATCTCTAAGGTTGATGAATCAAGCTTTATTGGGCAAATGGTTATGGAGGCTAGGTGATGATTATGAAGGATTGTGGAGACAATAGTTATTGGTGAAATACGGTAGCTCTAGAGATGGGTGGGACTTACTATTTGGAAGGGGATCAAATTTGTAGAGGAAGAGTTCAAGAAGAATATAAATATAGGGTAGGTTCAAGGGATAAGATTCTTTTTAGGTATGCTAATCGGATTGGTGACTGTCCATTGGTAGATATTCCCTAAATTGGTGAATTGTGCTTTGGAAAATAAAGAGAGGGTTTTCAATAACCTAGAGAGATCTCATACAAGGGGCACCATTGATTGGAGTGCCATCTTTACAAGAAATCTTAGAGGATGTGAGGAGAATGAGGCTATTCATCTTCCCAATCTCCTAAACAATATTCATATCTCAAAAGAAAGCTAAGATTCTAGGGTCTAGAATGCTTCCAAAGATGACGGTTTCTCTATTTCTTCTTTCTTTTTAGTGTTATCAAGGAAGGCCTCAACAAGAAGCTTATTCAATAGGATTTGGAAATTAAACATTCCCCCTAGAGTGATGGTGTTTGGGTGGCTTGCCCTTAAAAATAGTTTTCTTACCAAGGATAACTTAAGGCAAAGAGGTATGTGATGGGTTAGTGAAGCTTGATATAGGTATATTCAATATTTATTGAGGTAAATATGTAATCTGTCAGTTTAATCTGTACCCTTTGTTATAAGGCCAGATCTGACGATTATAAATGCTCAGATATTGTTAATTTGAGCTTCTGTATTATTCTCAGTGGTGTGTGGGAGAGAGGGTGGTTGTTTTGCAAAGAATAATCTTAGCGAGAGTTTTATACTCTTGTAATTACAAGAAGAGGATTGTTCTTCTTGTGTGGTGATCTCCAATAATAGTGAACAGGCTTGAATCTCCATGGACGTAGCCCACATCGGATGAACCACGTAAGTCTCGTGTATTTTGTGTGTGGATTATGTGCTTCTTGTTCTTCTTCTTCCCAACAACTGGTATCAGAGCCTTGGTTGTTCAGATCTCAAAGTTGATTGCTGCAGTTGTGATCGACGGTGTTCGAGATTAGATCTGAAAGAAGCCACATCATTCAACCATTCGCAGAGGCTTCATGTTTGTCTTTGGTTTTTCACAAATAGAAGTTAACATCAGATAGACACAAGGTGGAACGGAGAAGGCTTAGATCATAGGCACAGATCTGTTATTGCTCCAAAGTAAAAAAGAGTTGTTCCTTTGATTTGAGAAAAAGTGTAGATAAGACAAAAAAATTGTTATTTTGTTTTTGTCTTTTCTTGTTGTTTGGCAAGTGGAGGGCGGAATAATTTAGAAAACAAAAGGGGTTTGTTTCCTGTTTTTCAACCTAGACCACCGAAACAAGATCGGACTTGTTCACTGCCGTTCTCGTTAAGGAGGAAGACACCACATTGACCTTGTGTAGGGGCCATCGCTAGAGAACAAAGCATGACCGATCCAATGAAGAAGAACAAAGGATTTGGTTTGGCAGTTGTGATCCTCATGCAAAACTGAAAAAGAAGAAGGAGAAGAATGGGTTTGTGATCTGGGCTAGGCAAGTCTGTTTAGTTTCTGGGTCAGGTTCGGCCCAACCCAATTTGTAGTTAAAGCCCAGCCTGCATATTAGCCTGGTTCAGGTTCAATTTCAGGTCGGTTCTGACCTGATCTATTTCAAAAGCCCAACAGAGTATAAGGCAGTGACGTCAACATCGGTCAACAACAAGTTTGACCAGATTCAACTACCAGAATTCAATTGTGTTTTTTTGAGGTTATCCGGACTTCGAATTGCAATCTGTTTTTTTTTTTTCTATGCACTCGTAGTGATAAGATCTATGAGATAAACGGAATAAATTGATTGTTTGATTGACAGAAAAATAATCAGGCAAATATAGCTTTGGTTTGAGTGGGAGCAATGACGGATAACACAAAGCAAACGATTAAAAAATTCAATGCCCAAAATTTCGCATTTTGGAAGATGCAGATAGAAGATCTTCTTTACCAGAAGAATTTCTACTTGCCACTTAGAGGAAAAGCAAAAAAGCCTCCGACTATGTCAAATCAAGAGTGGGAGGTGCTTGATAAAAAAAAGCATCAGGTACGATCAGACTCTCTCTAAAAAAGTCTGTTGCATTCAATATTTCAAAAGAGCAAACCACTGAAGATGTTATAGTTGCCCTTTTACGAATGTATGAAAAACCATTAGCTTCAAATAAAGTACATTTGATGAAAAGATTGTTTAACATGAAGATGGCTAAAGGTGGGATTGTTGCTGAACATATAAATGAGTTCAACACAGTCATGAGCCAGTTGTCATCGGTAAAAATACATTTTGATGATGAGATTTGGGCACTAGTACTATTATCTTCTATACCAGACAGTTGGGGTGGTATGGTTACTTTACTGAGTAATTCATCGGGATTAAGCAAACTAAATTTTGATAATGTTGTGAGTGTTGTCATCGATGAAAAACTTTGCAGGAAACCCTCAGGTGAATCATCAGGAAGTGCATTGAATGTGGAAAATAAAGGAATGAAAACTAAGAGTGGTCAAAATCGTGAAAGGTCTAAATCAAGAAGCAAGTCAAAATCATCAAAAGGTTGGTTCATATGCTGGAATTGTGGCAAAAAGGGACACTTTAAAAAGGACTATAGAGCTCTACCAAAGAAAAACAAGCAAAAGAACGGTAACAATGATAACAATAATGCTGCTTCTGCAAATGTTGCAGGTGATACTATTCAAAGTGCTTTAATTCTTTTTTTTTTTTTATCATAAATCTGATTCTTGGGTTATAGATTCTGGTGCATCCTTTTATACCACTGCACACAGAGAATATCTAAAAAATTATGTGAAAGGTGATTTCGGAAAAGTTTATCTTGGTGATGATGAACCTTGTGACATAATTGGTAAAAGAGATATTTCGATCAAATTGCCAAATGGAGGTACATGACAATTGAATGATGTTAGACATGTACTGAGCCTAAGAAGAAACTTTATATCTGTTAGTTAACTTGTAAGCTCTGGTTATGTCACAACGTTCGGAGGTGACTCATGGAAGGTGACAAAAGGGAGTATAGTTGTTGCTTATTTGAAGAAGAAGGTACTCTTTGCGTGACTAATAGCAGTACTAATTCCATTGCGGTTGCAGATAAATGCGCAGACTCAAACACATAACACTGTAGACTAGGACACATGAGTGAGAAATAGATGAAAAATTTTCACTCTAAAGGTAAGCTACAATAACTCAAGTCTTTGGACTTAGAATTCTGTGAAGATTGTGTTTTTGGAAAGCAGAAGAAAGTTACTTTCTCTAAAGTAGGGAGGCAGCAAAAATCAGAAAAGTTGGAACTAGTTCACATGGATGTATGGGGACAAATACAAGTACCTTCTTTTGGTGGATCTTCTTACTTTATTACATTTATTGATGATGCTACTAGAAAGTTATGAGTTTATCTTATGAAACACAAGTCTGATGTGCTTGGTGTTTTCAAAAAGTGGAACGCTTTGGTCAAAAATGAAACAGGTCTAAAATTGAAATGCCTTAGATTTGATAATGGGGGAGAGTATTACAGTAAAGAATTTGAGGAGTATTGCTTGACAAATAGGATAAAGAGAGAGAAGACCATTCCTAATACACCACAGCAAAATGGTGTGGTAGAGCATATAAATAGGACCATCGTAAAGAGTGCTAGAAGCATGATGCTACATGCTGTATTGCCTAAATAGTTTTGGGCAAAAGCAGTAAATACTACTACATACTTAATCACTCGTGAGCCTATAGTACCTTTGGATGGTGGATTGCTGGAGGAAGCTTGGACTGGAAAAGAAATAAATCTTTCGTATTTAAAAGTGTTTGGTTGTATTTCCTATGTTCATGTTGATGCTAAAAAAAAGGGACAAGTTAGATTCTAAATCCAGGAAATGTACTTTCATTGGCTATGGTTATGATGAATTTGGTTATCGCTTCTAAGATGAAGAAAATAGAAAAATCATTAGAAGTAGAAATGTTGTATTCAATGAGAAAGTCATGCATAAGGATAAGGATTATATACAAAAAGATAATACAAAGTACCTAGATTTAAAGAATATTCCTGAAAATGAAGCAACTGAAGCACATGAAAATGAAAGCCCATAGGTGGATCATCATACACTTACACTAGTAAGAAGGTCCTTTAGGATTCCTAAGCCTACACAGCATTATTCACCTTCATTGTATTCTTGTTGTTAACTAATGGTGGTGAGCCAGAGTGTTATGAATAAGCATTGCAAATTGATACTCGTGCTAAGTGAGAGCAAACCATGGAAGATGAGATATAATCTTTATTGTCAAGTCAGACATGAGACTTAGTTCAATTGCTTGAGGGAAAGAAAGTATTGCATAACAAGTCGGTGTATAGGTTAAAAGATGAACATGACGGCAGTAAGAAATATAAGGCCAGACTAGTTGTGAAAAGCTTCCAACAAAAGAAATGTATTGATTATTCTGAATTATTTTCTCCTATGGTTAAATTAAATACAATTGGAAGTGTTTTGATCATTATGGAAGTAGATGATTTACATTTTGAACAATTAAATGTTAAAATTGTATTTCTCCATGGTGACTTGGAAAAAGATATTTACATGCATCAGCCACAAAGATATTCTGTTTTAGGAAAGGAGGATATGGTGTGTAAACTCAAAAAGAGTTTATATGGCTTGAAGTAAACCCCAAGACAATGGTATATTAAATTTGACAGGTTTATGTGCAACACAGGTTATAAAAGATGTCATGTAGACCATTGTTGTTATTACAAAAGCTATGATGACTATTCTATCATTCTCCTTTTGTATGTAGATGACATACTTGTTGCAGGATCGAACATGCAAAAAATAAATAATATGAAGAAACAGTTGTCAGAGGAGCTTGAAATGAAAGATTTGGGTGATGCAAGTCAAATTCTAGGTATAAAAATTACTAGAGACTAAACAAACTGGATACTGAAGTTGTCTCAGGAAGAATATATTGAAAGGTCCTACACATGTTTAACATGCAAGGTGCTAAAGTAATTAGCACTCTACTAGCTAGCCATTTCAAACTCTTAAAAGAGCTGTACCCTAAGACAGAATAGGAGAAAGATGATACGTCCAAGATCTAATATGCTTTAGTTGTTGGCAGCTTAATGTATGCTATGGTTAACATAAGACCTGATATTGCTTATGCATTGGGAGTTTTCAGCAGATTCATGGGTAACCTGGGAAAAGAAATTGGGAAGCAGTCAAGTGGATTCTTACATATTTGAGAGGTACTATTAACGCAACATTGTGTTTTTGAGGATCAGAAATCAGACTGTAGGGTTATGTTGATTCAGACTTGGCAGAAGATCTTGATAAAAGTAGAAGTACTACTGGATATGTCTTAACCTTGGGCAATGCAAAAATCAGTTGGAAATCACAATTATAGAATGTTGTTGCACTTTTAACTACAGAAGTAGAGTATGTTGCTACTGCAGAAGTTATCAAGGAAATGATTTAGTTACAGGAGTTAATGGAAGAGTTGAGCAAGAAGCAAGAGGACAGCAAGCTGTACAGTGATAGTCAGAGTGCCATTCATCTTGCGAAAAACTCAGCCTTTCATCAAGAACCAAATACTTTTGGATAAGATACCACTTTATATGGTGGCCTGTGGAAGAAAAGGTGTTGAAATTGGAAACAATTCTCACAAGTCAAAATCCCGCTGATATATTCACAAAGGTGGTGAATATAGAGAAACTGAAGCTGTACTCAACTTCAGTTGGACTTCTTGTTTGAAAACAAGGTGTTGAGATTTGAAACCATATTCTGCTGTTGTCATTGCCATTCAGTGTGATTAGTCTTCAAGTTGGAGATAAATGGGTTAGTGAAGTCTGATCTGGGTATATTCAATATTTATTAGGGTAAATATGTAATCTGTCAATTTAATCTGAGCCTTTTGTTATAAGGTTAGATCCGACTGTTATAAATGCCCAGGTATTGTTAATTAGGGTTTCTGTATTTTTTTTTGAGTGGTGTGTGGGAGAGAAAGGGAGGTTGCTCTGCAGAGAATAACCCTAGGAAGAGTTTTATACTCGTCTAATCACAAGAAGATGACTGTTCTTCTTGTGTAGTGATCTCCAATAATAGTGAATAGGCTTGAATCTCCGTGGATGTAGCTCACATCCGGTGAACCATGTAAATCTTGTATTTCTTGTGTGTGGATTATGTGCTTCTTGTTCTTTTTCTTCCCAACAGTATGATCCTGGTAAATGCTTGTCCCATGTGCTTAGATGATGAGGAGTTGGTAGATCATCTTCTTCTCAAGTGCAAGTTCACCTATGGGATGAGGAGTGTGGTGCTTAACTGGATTGGATGCTGTTGGGTCCTTCCAAGCTCCATTGGTGATCTCTTTCAAGCCTGGAGTTCTTCATTGCGGTTGCCTAGAGGCAAAGAAATGTCGAAGTTATCCTTCCCTCATACTATATGGTTACTATGGAAGGAGAGGAATGCTAAGTGTTTTGAAGGAACTAAGTTGAATGCTAATTCTCTGATAGAGAATAATCAGTTTTCAGTTGCTCAGTGAGTGTTGACCAGTTCTCTATTCCTTGGGCTTTCAATGGACCATATTTTGTTGAATTGGAAGGATGTGGCCTTATGATGGGTTGTAGTCCTTTTGGTGTGTGTACTTGGGTATGTAGTTATCTTGTTTTTCTTTTCTTTTTGGTTTAAGGTGTTTTGCTTGTAGTATAGCCCTCTTATACCGGTAGCCTTTTATTATTAATTTTAACCATTGAGGGGGAGAGAGAAAGAGAGAGAGTCCTTGGATTAGATTGTCCATCATGTCAAAGAGAGAAGATTAGAAGAGGGATTCTGTAGCCAAGAAGGAAAGGGGAGAGGAATTTCCATGGGGATGGCAATGCACATGACTTGAAATTCCTTGGGTTGAACTGGTAATTGAAATATGCCCAATACCTCTATAAGTGAAGTTTCGATGATATAATTGTGATGTAGGCAAAAAAAAAAAAAGAAGTGACATTTGACTGGGAATTAAATACATTAATACATTTGTAATAAATATCAAACAAAACACCCTAAAAAATGAATTTAAAATATCACTATATTTTCAACATGTTGTCTTGAGAAACATAATTAATGTAGATGCCCCCACATAGTTGGCGAGAGAAGGGTGATGAAGGATGATCATAGTTGTTAATTTTCTTTCGGTCCTCATTTTGGCTAGACCTCCAAAATGAAATGTTTTGGGCTATTCAGAATTTTAGTGAAACATCTCGGAATTATGTTTTGGAGAAAAAAATAAATTCAAAATATTCATATGTTCCAGAAAAATAAAAAAATGAAATAGAAAGCATACATTTAATTTATTATAATAAAATAATATTATAAGACACAAGTATAAAGTTTAATCACATTCCTTAGCACAATAAAGTTTAAGCACAATTTTAATAAGAATAAAAGTTAATAACTTTTAAAATTGAAGTTGAGACACATTCCCCACAATATTTTTTTGGATATTTTGGGAATTTTGAAACTTTTAGCCAAAATCTATAATTGATCGAAAGTCAAACCAAAAAATTACAACATGCATTTTGTGGGCTTCATGGGCGAAATGAAAAATTTCAACTATTTCAACCAAAATGAAACAAAATTGATAACTAATGGTGACGATGACCGAGTTATTCTATACTAATTATCTCCTACCATCTCATACGAGTTCCATTGGGATTTATTTCGGCCATGTCAGTCTCTAAGCCGCTCGTGCCGATTAAGTTGGGTATCATCTCGTGACTTGGTGCCAGACTAAACCATGAAGAGAAAACTATAAGGAAATTTGCCCATTCAGGGTATAAAAGAGTTGAATTTTCTCAAAATGGTGTTAACCAAAATTTAATACCAAATGTGGGTATTTCTCATGTTTTGTTAATTATTTTTTCAAATATATCCTTTTGTGCCATATTGCACAGTAGGCGATATCTCACATATTGCACCTCCCTTCTGCCTCTTCTAAGTTTTCTCCATTGTGCTCTTCAAGTTTCTTCATCATTTAAAAAGGTTTTCAGGAAAGATTTTAATTTTGTATTTTCTCAAAAGAATTTAAAGGTTTCTCCCCAACAACTATTTTGTACTTTTATTTTTTTCATTCAGTGATGAGATTACGAAATCATGAATTGCATATTTGTAGGATTTTTTTTCTTGCATGGCTTGTAAGTATTTAATTTCCTAAGTTTACTCTATTCGTACGAGTTAGTCGTATTTTTTCCCACGGCTTAAAATGTGCTTAAATTCAACCGCATTTACGGCTCAGCCGTATGTTAATATATGGCTTAGCTGTATGAAGCCTATGGCTGATCTACGGCTTCACCATGGGACTTAAGTTGTGCCTAAATTCCCCCGAATTTACTGTTCCACTGGATGCTATTCTACAGCTTAGACGTATGAATTCTACGGCTAGGGCACGGTCGATCAATAGCTTAGCCGTGAGGCTAAGTTTGCTCAAATTCACTTGCATTTACGGCTTAGCCATATACTAGGCTATAGCTTAGCCATATTTACGGCTAAGTTGTTGCACAATCCACGGCTTAGCCCTTTTCGGCTCTTTAGCTGTTGTTCGATATCGCACAGTGGGCGATATCGCACACTGGGCAATATCGCACAAATAGCTAAGCCGTAGAATAGCACCTACGACTCTGCCGTAAATGCGGGTGAATTTATGGACAGCTAAGCCGTAAGAAATTTTACTAGTCTAAGATGGCGAAAGTAGATGCAGGAGCAACCTTTGTCGGAAGGTTAAAGAGGAAGGTTAAAGAGATATCCTCTATCTGACCTAAGTCCTGTCCTGCAACCTAGAAACCAAAACCAAGTCTTTCGTTGCAACGATGAATGGCAACAGATTCACAACAGCGTCCACAGTATGTACCGACGCGATGCTTTTCTGGCGATGGTGCACACGAACAGTGAATGGGAAGCAGTAGCAGCAGACGAGAACCAGTCTAAATTTGGAATGTTATTCTTCTCTTCCTTATACAACTCACATTTGTGCTCTCTTTCGCTATTGAAAGTTTTTTTTCTATGTAGGTAAAATAATGAAAGGTTAAAAGTAAGGGTTTTAACTCACAGGGGCAAAGTTGAAATAAATAAAGTGGCTACCTTGTACGATATCCATATATGGGATATTTTTTGGGTCAATAATGTTTTAAAGAATACCAAGTCTTTTATACCCGGTATGGGCAAATTCCCAACCTATAAATACCCCTCCTCCCAATCCATTTAGTAAGCATCTTGACTTGAGCTCTGAAGTGGAAACAGACTTTGGCTTTTTTTTTTTTTTTTTTGTTTTCTTAGGTGACTTCTTAGTAAACCAAAAGTCCAAATCCTAAGGCTTTGATATCTTCAGGAGGATAAGTCCTTTTTAACTCTATCTGAATCTTTTTTTCTTTTTTTTTTTTTGGTCCAAATAACCCAAAACTTTGTCAGATTAATGTTTGTTTTGTAAGAGGCATCGGTCATTATCATATTGATAGAAAGTTTATTACCTAATGTAGGAACTCTGATTTTTCTCGAACTCGAGTGTTTAGAAAAAAACCAAATTATTATACAGCCTCATCTAAAATTAATAAAAAAGAGAAATTTGTTTATGTAGTTACTAGCATTGCCTGGAATTTAATCCTTTTTTTTTAGAATTCTTCGTTTGCAATTCTTGTTATTGTTATTTTTTAATTTCTGTTTTGGAATTATAGGACTTCAAACACCACTCCTAGCATGTTTTAGTCTATCTGCAAGAACAACATCCAAAATCTAAAAATGCTCTGCACTATCCCATGTTAATGTTTAAATCACCAATATCTGCTCCGAACTGAACAAACTTACTATAAAATTTGTGTCACTTGTTTAACTTTATTTATTGCCATCTCTAATCGTGTCTTGCTATATATCTCTAGGAGGGAATCTCCACCAACTAATTATGTTTTTCATAATTGTTTTCAAAGTTGTGATAAAAAAGAAAGAGAAGAGAGGGAGGCCTTACATTTTTCTCTGCAATCTTTTAGAAGACCTACTATTTTCTTTCTTGGAGGTTATTCTTTTCTCTTTTTAAGTGAGGTGTTTTAGAATAGAACTTTCAGATGACCTATATTGATGGGATAATGCTATAATAATGACAAATGATGTTGATGAACTTTTTGGAAGGACTTTTGTTTCTTGATTCGGGTGCATTCTATTTATTGGATTTACACAATGTTAGATAAACCCATCTTATCTAATACTCTTTTCGATCAAACTTTAGATAGATGGAAAGATTAATCATTTAAAGGATGCGTGTTAATATAATTGAATTCCTAGTATTATATTCCTGTAAATGGTTAAGAATGAAGAATCAAAGGTAATCATCAGATAGCCTCTCCATTCATAAAAATTGAATAAAGAAAGATAGAAAATGAATACTTAGCCAATCAAGGTCATTTATCTACACCACTACCTCATATAATTTCCGCCCTCCCCCTAGCTCTTTAATAATCCTTCAATGAAGCTAATTTGACCATGAATATGGACTCTATGCAAACAAACACGCCTTTTGTTAAAAATTGTTTGCATTAGAATATATAAGATTTTACGTCCTATGTCATTAAAAATTAAAATTAAATGCTAGTTTCTAAAAATGAACGTTATATAGCCTTTTCCTTTTATGATGGAAATAGAATCTAAGGTAAGATGGAAAATAAATATCCAATCATCATAGAAAAGTGAAAATCCTATTTACATGTCCACCTTTTATCCTTTACTCTTGACCTCATGTCCTTTGCCCATTTCCTCTCTAATAATCCTTAACCGTTCATTTCCTCTCCAATAATCCTTAACCGTTCATTTCACAGTGAAGTTTTATGTGTCTTAAAGCAAATAAACAGGCCGCTAGGGTGATATACACGACAATTTTTTTCTCATCCCCTCTCTCAAGTCCAAACTTTTCTTATTTCAATCCACCATTTAATGGGTGACACTCGAACAGATATAAGAGTCTATTCAGTTTGACTTTCTAATAATGACAGATCCAACAAAATATGTGTCCATCTTAGATCAATTTTCTTCCTAATAATGAGGGACCGACAATATATGTTGTAGAAATAAAACACGTGAGAAGATTTGCTGCTGAAATGAACAGTTACTTCTTCTTATCCAGTATGACTACTGATTTTTCAAACACCACCATTTCAAAATAAAATGATAATGCCAACATACAGCCATGATATACATTCATCAGTTACCACAACATATCACCCATGTAACCATAAACAAATTTAATGGACAAGTTAAACTTTGAGATATTAGACATCAACCCAACACTCTCCAACTTTCATGCTTCTCCTCCTCTTTTGATTTTCCAACTGTTCTATTAATTATATGTCATTCAGAAATTAGAATATACTATCATATATCCATCAGTATCTTCTTACTGATGTGCTTGTCACTTTGCAAGTATCCATCTCTCTCTCTCATGGCAAGAGGATTATATTGACAGCTGTATTTATAAAATCCAAGGTAACAGTGCCAAAAATCTCCGAAGATCTTCTTCTGAGATGGTTCTGACTCATCTATGAATTCCCTAATATCTAACCAGTCAAAACCGAAGTGAAAAATTTAAAATATCCCAGAAGATGTTAAAATCCTTCATAAAAAATATTTCCAAATAAAATGGTCAAAGAACAAACAGTGAAGCAACCATAATATGATCATTTTTTTGTAATTTAATTTTGGCTGGTATAAGAAAAGCAAGAGAGAAAAAAATAGAAAGGAAGGAAAGGTCTAAGGGTCATATGCATTAAAAGATTAAAAGAAATATAATACATTTGTATAATTTCTCATCATTATCATCTAATTATCATCATAATCACCACCATTATCAATAGTTTTATGAAAAAAAAAATTTATATCTAAATACCTGCATGGAAAAGATTCATTTGCATCGACGAAAGCCGGTTTCCGATCAAACGTTTCAACAAGCGGCCTCATTTCTTCACATTCACCATCTAAAATCTGCGTGGAAGATGAATCCATACAACCATTTTCCATAATCATGTTATTATTGTGTTGCTGCACATCCATCCACGGTGCAAGATCTTGTCGATACAGAAACTGATTCTGCTGCATCGAATTATAATCATTCATCCCAACAACATCTGAATTCACGTTCAATCCAAGCTGCGTGTGATGAACATCGACAGCAGTAGCCGCTGCCGCTGCAGGCATCTGTTGTTGTTGTTGCTGCTGCTCCCGACACAATGCAAGCTGATGAAGAACAATATTGAGCTCCGCCTTCGTACGTTCTACCTCACGCTGTAGATCGAGAACGATTCTAAAGCACCCGCCGACGGGATCAATTGCGCGCATGTCCGCTTCAAATATAATGGAACGCATGGCTTCGCCCTTTTGTTCATTGTTGAGATCGCGAATGATGTTGAGAATATTAGCGACGCCGAAGAGCTTGTGGGCGTTGAGGAACTGGCGCTGCTTTTCTGGAGGGAAATAAGGGGCGAGAATGCAGTCCGGGGTGCATTTCCTTCGTCGGTATTTACACACAGCGCAAGCTTGGGTACCGCTGCCATTCCTGCCACCTGTACCGCTCATAGATAGAGAGAGGGAGAGAGATAGGAGCGAAAATCTGCGTCTTGTTATGACGTGATTGTTATTGCTGTTGTGGGGTCTGTGGCGTGCATTCTCGGCTTGCTATCCGGCGGTGCTTTTCCTTCTTTTGTTGTTCTTTTCTTTCGCTTTTCTTTGTTTGCCCTGCGAAATGGAATGGGAGGAAAGACAGCAGGGAGAGAAGAGGGGGGATCCTAACAGATTTCATCGTTACGGATATTTCGGATGGAAATCAGGAGACGCGTGGAAAGAAGTAATTGAGGTGATTCTCTTTATTTGGAGAAAGAAATAAGATTACAGAATACATATCCTTTGATTGAAAATCCAACCCCGGATTGCAAAACACACAAGGTGCAGGACCTATTAGGTAATAATGGGTAGCATAAATAACAGCTAACAAGTGAGTAGTGTCTCATATGCAATGACTTTTGTTGTAGGAATGGCTGGCTTGGTTGTGTTGGAGCAAGTTATTCATAAGATTGTTGGGGTGGATGAAAGCCTTGAGCGTGGATCAGCTCCTTTATTATGATCAATGCACAAGTGATCTTGGAGCCACAGTGGTGGACCCAGTATTTTTATCAGAAGATGACAATAATATTATTTTCTTATTTTGTCGTCAAGGGGGAAATAGCTTATTTATGTATGGGCTGTCCAGCTAAATGAGAAATTGAAAGATCTTGATTTTTTTTTTTCAATTTTGAAATCACCTTAGTTTTGTTAAATATAATTTTTATGGAGTCTCATATTTTGCATGAGAGACAGTATCATATTTGTCAATTTCGCCTGGAATGATTGAAATGGAATGGGCCTAGAAGCTTTTTGGTTTGAATTGTGGTCCATTTTGATTTATTTCAGTCAATTTCGATCCATTTTAGTTGCTCATTCCGGTTCATCTTGGTTTGTAGCCTGCAAGCACAATTTTAAGCTTTTTTTTTTAAATTTTTGTTCTCATTTCTCAATATTCAGATCAAGAAACATGCATAATATATATTATATTTTTATTTTCTATTTTTTTACATAAGTATGTATATTTTTTGTTCTTATTATTTCAAAAAGTTACTTTGAAAAGTTCTATCAAAATTTTAAAACACAAAAAACATTTTATTATGGAGGCCAAACCCAAATGACGATTAAAACGTAATGTACAACTATGGACAGTATGCTTATACCAAGAAAGAACATGCTCATGAGATCATAACTTTCAACTCAAAATATGATCACTTGGTTGTGGAAATTTAAAGTTGTGTTCAAAGAGCATTGATGGTCCATGGACTGATCTACAATTTTGTCCTTTGGATAACCGAAATAACCTATAGTTCATTAAGAATAATTGATGTTGGCTCTATAAAAAGGAGATGCAAAATTTTTATCAGAAACACCCTTTCTAGAACGAAGCAATCTACAGGCAATATTTAGAAATTCATATTTCTACCATTCGAAACTAGTAGTTGTTGTTATTTATTTTTTGGTATGGAATTTGTATTAAGAAAAAGGAATAAGAAAAATACAAGAGTTCAAGGAGCCCCCAAAAGAGAGGCATCAGAGAAGACTACTATACATATGATAAATTGTTGGAATATCATAGATTCCCAAACATTTGAGGAGGGCCCAGAGTTGATGACTTACAAATGGGGTGTGAATTTTCTTGAGAGAGAGAGAGAGAGAGAGAGAGAGAGAGAGAGAGAGAGCATCACGGAGTTGACACTTTATATTAGTAAGAGAAACTTGTTTGTCTTTGAAAATGGCTCCATTCCTTGCTTTCTAAAGGTGGTAGATCACATAGATGAATACAGTGGCCATATGCCTCGTAGTTGCAAAGTCAGACCCACTTGAAAGAGAATTATAGATTAAGGTTGCTGTTAGAAATTGAGGCTTTTGAGATATGACCAACTTCAGTATCCATGACCAGACTTGCTGAGCTAACCTGTAGGAGAAGAAGTGGTGTGGGAGAGAGTCTTACGCATGATGACGGAAGTAGCATATTGAGGCTAAGGAAAACCCCAAATGTTGAAGGCGAACTTGAGTTGGAGTCTTCTGAAGCATCAACTGCCAACCAAAGCATGCGATGTGCGTGAGGGAGAGAAATGATGTTCCATATTAGATTAGACCAATGTGTTGGCCAAGTGGTTCTAGACCAAATTGGGTTCTTTGTCTTAGGTAGTTTTCTTAATTATATTAGGAATTTTATGTTTGTTAAACAGTAGTTTCTTAATAGGGTTAAGACTTTCCTTTTTTTAAGAATAGAGTTCTTGGGGGATAAGGAAGTGATGATTATATATATGACGTAATCTGTAACCCTAGACATAAGCTGAGCTTCCAAGACTGTAAATTCATAGATTAGATGAGAACTTAGTGGAAATTGATTTTCCGTGGATGTAGGCATCTTTGCCGAACCACGTAAATCTCGTCTTTTTGTGTAATTGATTGTTGATCTTGATTACTCATAGACACACGCGTACAACAGTGGTGTCATATCCACAACAAGTAGTATCAGAGCCAAGTTAGGGTCTCTTAGGGCTTGAAGTTTGTGTTGAGGAAAATTGACAGATTGAATCCTCGTTGAAGGATTTGGATCTTTGATTTCCAAAATAGAGAAGAAAGTTGAACTGCAATCTCTGTTGGCCACCATCGAAGAAGAAGACGATTTGGGTTCTCGAGCTTATTGACGGAGACCGGAGTAGAAGACTCTGAGGTTCTTTGCTTGTTTTTCCCTTTCCCTGTCGTCGTCGTTCGCAAGCTTTGACAATCGTCGTTGCCTGAGGAGATGATCGTCATCGGACCCCCCCCCCTCTGCTGCCGCTGCATGCTCGACATCGCTAGACTCACCGCACCGCCCACTGTCGTAGCCATCACCGGATCGGCTCCGAACTTTGTCGCTGCACTCCATCACCGTTACCGAGGAAGAAAAAAAAAAGGGGGGGGGGGTGAGCCAGCGTAATTTTCTGGTTGCAAAGGACTAGAACCGCGAAAAGGAGAAAGGAGATTGGGTTTCAGGTCGGGTTCGGGTTGGGTCATTCAGACTTGACCCGTGGTATAGAAGCCTAGGGTAGACTTCCAGTTTGGTCGGTTCGAGTTGAGTCAACTTGAACCCGTTTACAGAAGCCCAACCCGCAGTAGCAGAGCACTGACGTCAACATACGTCAACAAAATCATACTGTCTAAAGCAGGTTTGACTAGGGTCGACTACAGGATTTTATTTCTCCGATATTTTGAATATCCGACGTCCGATCGGAGATCTGTTCCACCTATGGACTCGTTTCGAACAGATCTATGTGTTTGTAGAAGAAGATTGGTTGTTTGACGGTCAGCGAGGAGTTTGACCAAATTGAAGAGCAGAAAACCGTCTTTGCTATATCGAAGCCATCCGAGGTTGGATTCAAATCCGTTTCTTCCACTGTGCTCGTGGTGACAAGATCTACAGCTTGGTGCAGGAGTTAAGAGAAGTGTTTGTTATTTGTTTTTTCCTGTTACTTAATTTAATTAAGACGGAAAATAATACTATGAACACAACCATGGTTAAACTCAACTATTCCAATTGGTTGATTTGGAAACCGAAGATAGAGGATATCCTCTATTACAAAGACCTCTATGATCCTATTGAAGGGGATAATGCCCGACCAACAGATATGAAAAATGTAGAATGGAACAAGTTGCATAAAAATCGATTGGTTACATCAGATAGTGGGTTGATAACAGCATATTTTACTACGTATCTAATGAAACCAATGCACATACCCTTTGTAAAAAGTTAGAAGCAAGGTATGATAAAAAGACCACAGTGAACGAAACCTTTTTTTTTTTAATCAAAAAGCTTGTCATGATGAAACTCAAGGATAGTGGTCAAATCGAGGATCACGTTAATAAGTTCCAAAGTGTGGTTAATCAGTTAGTCATAATGAAGATAGTCTTTTATGATGAGATGCAAGCTTTGTTGCTTCTGAGTTCTTTGCCAGGTACATGGGAGACATTGGTTATTTCCATAAATAACTTTACTCCAGATGGTGTGTTGTCTATGAGTCAAGTTACTAGTAGTTTACAGAATGAAGAAACTTGAAGGAATTTTGTAGGGATAGATAATGAACAGGCTTTTATTGTTGAGAACAGGGGGAGGAGTAAAAGTAGAGAACCAAAGAGGGGTCGTGGCAAGTCTAGAGGTGGATCACAGATAGGGAAAAAGTCTATGAAATGCTTTTTCTATGGCAAGATGGGCTACATCAGAAAAAATTATTTTGCCTTGAAGGAATATAATGATCCAACAATTAGAAGAAGAATGACAGTAATAACACCACAGCTACTTTGGGACAAGAAGTAGTGGTGTTTACCGGCGATGATGACGAGTGTTTGAGTGTTGCAGATGATCAGGTTAAGTGAGTTGTTGACACAGCAGCATCTTACCATGCTCTACTCCTTGTAGGGAAATGTTCACAACATACAAAGCAGGTGACTTTGATATTGTGCAAATAAGCAACATGAGTCATTTAGAAATTGTTAGTATCTGTGATGTTTGCATTAAAACTAATATTGGTTGCAAAATAACACTGAAAGATGTATGACATATTCCTAATCTGTGGTTGAATCTGATTCCTGGAACTGCATTGGATCATGCAGGTTATGAGAGTTTCTTTGGAAATGACAGATGGAAACTCACTAAAGGGTCTCTTATTATTACGAGAGGGAAAGCGGATAATACGCTGTATAAACACATGTGAAGTTGTGAAAAGGTGTGTTAAATGTTGTTCAAGAGAGTTCCTTTCTGAATCTATGGCATAAGAGACTTAGTCATATGAGTGAAAAAGGCATACAGATGTTGACAAAGAAGGATTTAATTCCTTATTCTAAAGGTACATCCCTTGACCCTTGTGATTATTGTTGATTTGGCAAACAGGATAGGGTTGCTTTCTCTTCGACATCAAAATTTAAATCTAATGTGTTGGATTTGGTATATTCTGATGTTTATGGTCCCATGCAGGTAGAATCATTAGGTGACAATAAGTTCTTTGTTACATTTATCAATGATACATCCAGGAAAGTCTGAGTTTATGCGTTAAAATCAAAGGATCAAGTGTTCTAAATTTTTCAACAGTTTCATATCATAGTTGAAAGAAAAACAAGTAAACTCTTAAAGTGTCTCCATACAGATAATGGTGGTGAGTACACATCCAACCAGTTTAGAAGTTACTTCTTGAAGCATGGTATTCGACATGAAAAGATAGTTCCTGATATTCACAGCATAATGGTGTGGTAGAGAGGATGAACCGCGCTATTCTTGAGAAGATGAGATGCATGATGAGATTAGCACAGTTACCTAAGTTATTCTGGGGTGAAACGTTTTGACTGCCGGTTATTTGATTAACAAAATATCTCTCAGTTCCTTTGAATTTTGATCTTCCAGAGAAAAGATGTACGGGTAAAAATGTTTCATATTCACACTTGAAGGTGTTTAGGTATAAGGTGTTGGTACATGTACCGAATGAGCAGCATTAAAAGTTGGACGATAAGGTAATGAGTTGCATTTTTCTTAGCTATAGTGGAGATGAGTTTAGCTACAAGTTATTGGATTCAGAGAAGAGAAGAATTATCAAAAGTAGGTATATGGTTTTCTATAAAGACCAGTTCTTTGGAGATGTTGAGAAAATGGATAAGTCTTCTGAAATAGTTGATGGAGTAGTTGATCTCACACCGACTCCTTCTCCAATGCAGACTACAGGTGGAGAAGGTGGATAAAATGATCCAGATCATGATGAGGGACAAAGGTTGCTAGATGATGAGGGTATTGAGTAGGGGGAGTTGCAATCTCCTCTAATAGAAACCAGGGACCTCAAGTTAGCAAGTGTACTCGAGAGCATCAACCATCAACTAAGTATCCTGCAGCCGAATATATTTTGCTTACTGATGAAGGGGAGCCAGGGAGCTTACAAGAAACAATGACTCATGATGATAAAGATTAGTGGATGAAAGCTATACAGGATGAGATGAGTTCTTTGAAAAAGAACAAGACTTATGAGCTGGTGCAACTTCCTAATGATATGAATATCTTGAAAAACAAATGGGTGTTCAAGCTGAAAAAGGATGAGAATAGAGAACTGGTGAAGCACAAAGCACGGTTAGTGGTAAAAGGCTTCGCGCAGACAAAGGTATCGACTTTAGTGATATTTTCTCTCCTGTTATAAAGATAATTTCTGTTAGAGTCGTCTTGGGTCTAGCCGCTAGCATGGACCTTGAGCTTGAATGTAAAGACTACGTTTCTTCATAGTGACTTGAAAGAAGAGATCTACATGACTCAACCAGAGGGATTTGAGGTAAAAAGAAAAGAACAGATGGTTTGTAAGTTGAAGAAGAGTCTCTACAGGTGGAAACAAGCGCCGAGATAGTGGTATAAGAAGTTTGATTCATTCATGTTGAGTAATAAGTACCGGAGGACAGTTGCAGATCATTATGTTTATGTTAGTCGATTTATCAATGGCAAGTTCATCATCCTTTTTTTGTATGTAAATGATATGTTGATAATTGGACACGATATTAAGTTGATTGGTAAGTTGAAAAAGGAGATGTCAAAGTCATTTTACATGAAAGACTTAGGTCCCACACGAACGATATTGGATATGCAAATGCGTCGTGATAGGAGTTTCAAGCAGTTGTGGTTGTCACAGGAGAAATATATTAAACAAGTACTTGAGCTGTTCAACATGAAGAATGCTAAGCCAGTTAGCATGCCTCTAGCTAGTCAATTCAAACTAAGCAAGCACTTGTATTCTACTACAGATGAAGAAAAAGAATGAATGGCATGTGTTCCTTACTACTCTACTATGAGGAGTCTTATGTATGCTAAGGTTTGTACACGGTCAGACATCGTTCATGCTGTGGGTTTAGTGAGTAGATTTTTATCTAACCTTGGAAAAGAGTATTAGAAAGTAGTGAAGTGAATCTTTAGGTATTTGAGAGATACTTCCAAATTTTGCTTTTGTTTCGAAGGCTCAAAACTAGTGGTGAAATATTATACTGATACTGATTTTGCAGGCGATCTTGATCTTCGGTTGTTGACTTCTGGTTATTTGTTTACTTTCGTAGGAGGAGCTATCTCCTAGCAACCAAAGTTGCAAAAGTATACAGCAGAATCTACAACTGAAGTGGAATACATAGTTACTAATAAAGCATGAAGAGAGATGCTTTGGTTGAAGAGATTCCTTTAAGAATTGGGTTTGAAGCAAGAAGAATATTTAGTTTACTGTAATAGTCATAGTGCTATGGATTTCAGTGGGAATGCCATATATCATGGTCGGATGAAGCGCATTGATGTCCAATATCATTGGATTCGTGAGGTGATTGAAAGAAACTTCATGAAGCTAGAAAAGATTCACTTAGACAAGAATCCCTTGGACATAACGACAAAGGTATAGAAAGCTCGAGCTGTATTCAGAGTTGGCAGAGCTGAACTCCCAATAAGGGGTTTAGGGCGTTTTCCCCATGGTTTGGAAGGGGAGATTGTTGGCCAAGCGGGTCCAAACCAAATTGAGTTCTTTGTCTTGAATAGTTTCCCTAATTATAGTAGGAATTTCCTATTTGTTAAACAGTAGTTTCTTAATAGGATTAGGACTTTCTTTTTTCTAAGAATAGAGTTCTTGGAGGATAAGGAAGTAATGATTATATATATGATGTAATTTGTAACCCGAAACATAGGCTAAGCTTCTAAGGCTGTAGATTCACAAATTGGAGGAGAACCTAGTGGAAATTAATTTCTATGGATGTAGGTGTCACAACCCGAGCCCAGGAGTTCGGGGGTTAGCAAAAGCCAAACTGATGACACACGTACTCTCGTGCCAGTACATGTAGACCTGGTCTATATGTACACGCACAAGGGAAGGTTCACACGTGCCAAACATGTACGCGAAAGCTATAGATATCAAAACATCACACTAAACAATACAAGAATAGAGTCCGAACACAGAGCTAACATATATAGATAAAGGTTTTACAAAATGAAGCAAAATACACATGTACAAATCATGATAAGATTTAATCGTGACAAGTCTTAAAATGATGAAGACTAATATGCAACGATGTCCATGGTGATCTCCGATGGAGTGATTACATCCACTCCTCTAGTTCGGATGGGACCTCGGGGGCCTCTCTTGGAGTCTGGTCGACCGACGAGGGGTCGGTCTGGGTATATGAGCCTGCAACACCAAAGACAACTTGTAAATACAACGATTCAGCAAAATATAAGCCATAACAAGTTAACACATGTTGTGTCTAATAGAATAAGAACATTCTGTAAATCATAACATATCACATTCATATACTAAGCTGTTGTGCAAGAAAGAGACATGCCATGTGAATCAATTTATGCATACTGTGTACATAACTAGTTGGCGACTACATTGCCATATGCTTCCAAAAGAGGGATCTTATATCCATGTAGAGAACACCATTGACCGGGCCAGGGTACAAATGGGTATCAGGTTCCTGGGGTTCCGATTCCCCAAGACGTTTCCTTACTACATCAAGGCCATGTAAACTACACCAAATTCACCCCGTCGGGATCCTAAGGCTGAGGCTAAGTAGTGCCTGACCATACAGAGTCAATCATGAAAACCCTAAGTAGATCGTGACAAGCATATCTTGCGTGCATATCTGAGAACATGTCTTATACGTGCAAGTTTGATAACATACATATATACGTGCATACTCAAGGTGGACACATAGTACGACTTTCGATGTTACATGCAATGATCCTGCTAAAGAATGGAGATCAATGATCGAAATACAACATGGCATGCAAGCAACTTTTAGCATATCGAATCAAGTTCATTTACTAGCCAATTCTAATCTAATTATCCAGTGTTTCTAACCGTGCATGATGATGTAGTTTTAAGTTATCTGCTACACCGTTGTCGAGTGTTGCATTGTATCATATGGTGCACCGAAGTCCCTTAAACCAACACCTATGGGGAGGTGCTTAACAACTGGATAACGAACATGAATGATTCGCAACCCTCAAGATCATTCACATATGTTTACATACTCCGTCGGGCAAGTCCATGTTGCCGACCTTCTATAATAAAAGTCCTATGAGTCTCATTCCTTTCATCACTTTTTTACTATTCAGGTCAGCCAGCTCAGCCGTGGATACCCTTACGACTTAACCGAAGGAACCTTACGCTTCGCCATAGAAGGCTTCATGGCTTAGCCGTGGCTGGGCCGTAGAAGAGCTGCTGATTTGCATACTCTCAGTTATTTTTAAGTACACCCTGTATTATTTTACGGCTGGGTTCACGGTTAGGTCACAGCTTAGCAGTAGTGCAGTTTACGGCTTAGCCATAGCACATTTCACAGCTTAGTCGTGCATGCGCTGGGTCGATTTCTGAATCAAGTACAGAAAACCTGTAACAACATCAAATGAGCAAAATTTCAACAGAAAAAGGAAGAATGAGCTCAAATTGGGTTGTGAACATGTTTTCCGTGCAAACTCATGCGAATTTAACAAAATCAAGCATCTATAAACATGGGTTCATACATATTATGCTTATACTTGCCTTAATTGAGTTCTAACACACCAATTGTCGTCCTTGGGGCTTAATTCCACGTCCAAAAATAACTCACAGTTATCATGCATGAGAAAGAGAGAGAGAAACTCATGAGCATAGTCATGGAATCATGGAAACGAGAAGAAGAAGATGAGGGAGATGGAGGAGACCTCGAACTCACCTCAATCCAATCACCAAGGAATGAAAGAGCACAATTCCCTCTTCTAAACGTGATCGAGAAGAAACAAGTCGAGAGGAAGAAAGAAGGGGACTCCAACGTGAGCTGAGAGAGAAGAGTGAGAGAGTGAGAAGGAAGAGTCGGTGGAATGACTTATATAAGATAAGGTTAAGGTCCAAATTGCAAGAAAGTCCAATTCAAGGAATTATTTACAGTTCAAGTCAAATCTGGGTCCAACAGAGCCATATAATCTCTTTTGCAAATGACGTAAGTACGAAAGTTAACGAGTTCAACGAAAGACACGTGTTGATGCCAAGATGATGTGAAAAAGACAACGTCTAAGAAAATCTAAAATTACGAAAAAGGGCTTGGTCTACCTAAACCAGGTCAAACTCAACCCAACTACCTATCCATAACCCGCAACAAAATCAAAATAAAAGCAAAACACAATTAACAACTAAAGCAACATTAATTAGTTGCTAAACGCGGTCAAGTTGGGTCGAAGTGTTACATAGGCATCTTTGCCGAACCACGTAAATCTGTTGTCTTCTTGTGTAGTTGATTGTAGATCTTGGTTGCTCGCACACACAGGTGCACAACGATGGTGTCATATCCATAATACAATGTTGTTTATTGGCTTTTGTTCGGATGAAATTCCAAGTAAATTTGAGGGCGATGTTGCCATGAGGGGAACCAATCCAGCTGAGAATGTCTCTGTCATCTGGGTTTGGAATTAAGTTGCTAGTATCTTGGGACAAGAGATTATGGATGTGAATTTAAAAGGAAGAAGGGATGTTCCAAAGGCTATTATTGAAAGACAGTAGATAGACATTGCCTTCGGGGGAATTGAATGTGGGGAAAGGAAACAGAGATAGGCTTGTCAGTACATCATGAGTCATGCCAAATGAGTTCTCCTCATGCACTGCATGCACTCATTGTTTCTTCCTCTTTACATGCATGGCTACTAGGGCGCCATATAGACATCTACTTTGAGCCAAGGACAGAGATCGATTAACTTGAAACAGGTCACTTGAGGCAAGTATAAACACGTTATGGATGAACACTTATTGGTAGACGATGATTGCTATTATTCTCCTTAATCTTTCAAGTTTTCTATGTCTTACAGCCCTTCTGTGTAAGATTAGCTCTTCTTGTCTCCATCTGTATCAAATTCAATCAACTTCTAAATTGTATCTGAAATGCTTGAATCTAAGAGCTTCTGAAGCCTACGACTAAGCCGTAGAGCTCCACAACTTAAACTCCAGAGAACAGCCAAATTTGCACTTACATTATAGTCAAGCTACAGTTAAGCCGTAGGATGTACTACTGCTGCGCCGTAGGTTAGCCATGACCTAACCGTAGGTCAAGCTAAGACTTGATGTCCCGAGAGCAGGAATTTGGAGGAAGCCTTCTACGGCCCAGCCACGGCTAAATCATGTGGTGTGCTACGGCTAAGTTGTACCCAACCGTGGCTAAACTGTAGAACAATCACGGTCCAGCCGTAAGGGAATGCACAATTCAACCGTGGCTTGCCGTAAATGCGGAAGAAATTTTGAGGGACCATGGCTGAGCCGTAGTGCATAGTATGGCTAAGCCGTAAGATGCCTACGGCTAAGCCATCTACTACCATGATGGATGAAGATAGATAAATGATGTATCTTTTTCCAAATACAAGAACCATAGACTATGTTGGAGTTACTCCAAATGTGATTTTTCTGAAAGTACCGATTCTTGAACCAATATGTGTAACGACCCAAGAATCTGGAGCTCTTCAGATTCTTAAGCCGTACTCAGATTATTATAACAATATCACATAAATCAAATTCTCATGAGCATCAAGGTCATAAACAATCAAATTTCATTGTATGTCAACTATTATGTAAATATTAGAAGTCTTGATAACACCACTGAATAAGACAATTTCTATTGGAGAAAGGAAAATAATAATAATAATGTCTAAATCTCGGGCTACTCCCGACTATAAGTCTATTCTTTTGCTTTTCCGCGCTCTGGATCAACCACGCATGCCAAAGTCTACCGGCTGATCCTCGTCATTTCCCGTAACCTCCACAACGGCATTACCTGAAGTGGGGCGAACCACTAATCAGTAAAACTGGTGAGTAGAATAGGAAATCATTAAGATAAAGCATATTTCAATAATTCGGGAAACATGTATATATGTTTGATGATATGATTTCAGTCACATTCTAATCAATTTCTTTCTTAGGTGATTTCCCACTGTGGCACCAAACAATTCCGATACCCCATACGGTGTATCTATATTTCTGTCAACAACATGGTTTGTCATCCACCATGAATGTTGAGCCTGTTCCGATACTCCCACACTGGAATACCTACATTTCTATCAACAACATGGCTTATCATGCCACCATGATTGCTGAACCTCTTCCCCTCGACCAACATCCACGAGGGAAGTTTTATACTCAGTGCCAGCAGTTGGTATCACACTTATTTCAATCATCAATGGTAAATTCATTTTAATAATTTTAGTATAGAGTCATCTCCACCGTAATTGGCTACATCATCTTACTCTTTTATTTGGCCAGTACCACACAACACTGGTTAATCCTCGCCCCACTCCGAATCGGAGTTGGTACCAGGCGGTGGCATTGCCCATTATTTTATTGAGGTAATCAATTATCTACCATAAAGTTATCCATCCAAACGCAATTAATAATTCCAAGTGAAAATATGACATTGAAGGGGTTAGTTATTATAAAATTTACTATGGAAAATTAAATCATAAGAATAGTTAATTGATATGAAAGGGCCCACCTAGCATTCAAATAATTGATCCCACACCAGTTTCAGTAGTAGACAATATGGGGTTCGTAATTTATCATGCCATAAATTTATTATATGCCTTAAAAGGGATTTTAGCATATAATTTAAATAACAGGGGCAAATTCGTAATTTCCATAAGTCTTATAAGAATATCTGCCCAATTCGTCGACTGCACATTCACGAAGATGCAGTTGTTTCGTTTATCAATGAAGAGGGCACCGCCAGGCTCGATGGAAGACAATTACAGGGTGACGCTCAACGGTGCGATGCGCCTGGAATCTTCACCACCGTGGTCGCCCAGGGGTCCTCTCCAAGATTGTGTGGATGTGATCTTGGATCAGATGGTCCACAGGGGGTTTCGAACTCAATTTCATCCAAGCTGTTTGACGGGTGCCGACTGTGACAAATCACAGATCTAGCCTGATTTTCACTAGAATCTGAATCCTATGGTGAGGAAGCCTTAACTGGAGATGAAAGCAAGATCATGACAACTTTTCCCCAAATTTCTCCATCTGTAAGGTATGTTACAATCACTGTTTGCTCTACCGTAAGTCGTCACAGTGAAGAGGAGTTTTCTTCTCCACGATCGATGGTGTAATTGAGATAGTTTTCAAATTTGTATGGGGTCATTGGGGTCGAACACAAAATTTGCATCAGATTATCAGATCTGATTCACCATTGGATGGGTCGTCTAGGTTAAAAATCAAATCTGGCGGTTACAATAGGCCAGCGATCACTGTAGTGCAAGTAGCAGTTCATCGGAGGATCAAATAGTCTAATTTTATACTAAATTCAGGGGCATCAATATCTAGTTTAGATTCTACTCACCTGGTATAGACGCGTGTTGATCGGGCAGTGATTGGCCTCTCGTCTGACATCCGCCGTGCGTCCCGCTATTGATCCCCTTCTCCTCCTAATCAATTCCACAGCCAAATCAGTCCTCTCTCTCTCTCTTTCTCTCTCTCTTGTAGTTTCTATTGTTTGCTGTACCTACGATGGGTTCTAATCTATGTATATATATATATATATAGTGTTTGGTGGAGAGTCCTGTTTGGAAACTGCTATTCTGAGAGAGGAAGTCTATTGGGACTCCACAATGGACTTGCCAAAGGTCTTAAAACATTCCGATCAAGTCTCTGATCAAATCAAGAGACTCCCTGTCAGGCTCCAAATATAGTTTGGACTATCATGGCCCACCTGGAAAAGGGTTGGCCTACAAGAGGTTCAGTTATTACAATATGACCAAAGAGAGTCAGCGCTAGAAGTTTGGCAACCTAACTTAATGAAGGCATTTTTTTCTTCTCCATGACGCCTAGTGCTTAGACCTCCTTCTGATTTAGAGAGCCATACCGTTGTCCAATTAACGTAATTTGGCTTCTCTAGAATGCATCACCAAACCTGATGAACTTTCTTATTAATCTCTCAACCTCTTTGTAAGTTGAGACCGGCAGAGGTAGGACTGCTGGTAAGTGCATGGGGATGCAAGAAAGGACATTCTTGATTACAATTAGAAGCCAAGCAAAAGAAAGGGACTTAGCTTCTAAGCTGAGAGCTTAGCATTGATAAAGTTTATTAGAGAGAGAAAATGACATCTTTTTGGAGTACCAAACACCATCGGAATACCCAAATATGAGATTAATTCTTCTCTTTCTTCTACGACCACATTTGCTTATGTGGAGCTGGCTTTTTTGGAGATTAAAATATTTTCCTGAATCCGATTGATACATTTTAAAGCGGTCTTGCAAAGCATAAAGGTTGGATTGAAAAACTGATCCAAATAGTCTCTTAACTTTTTTGGGCCCTCACCAAATTCATAATAATAAGAGTTGGGCTCAACCCAAATTATGAAAATGCAAGCTTTCTGTGGTATTTTTAAGAGATTTTTGTATATACCCTAAGGTTTTTAGGATTTGCAAATAGGCCCTTATAGTTTTTGTATCTATAATTAGGGCCTTGCCTTTTATTTTAATACCTCCCATGTCCCCTAAATTAGTAGCATTTAAACTACCAGAATTTTTCAGAGTAAAACGCCACTTTTGCCCATATCTTTTATCTATATATGCATAATTTCAAAAATATAGACTTACTTTCCTCTAAATCCTGTAAAATTAACAATTACATTTAGTGGCAGTGAATAACCTTACATAAATCCAATTTTCTCAATATAGGGCCCATTGTATTAAATAAAAAATAATGAGTTATTATTGATCGAATCCATGCACGACCCACCAGGAGATTGATGAGAGTTTCAAATTACATGACTCGACTTCATGTTCATGAGAGTTATTGACTACTGAGAGATCAGAAGATGTCGGGACTTGTGATTAAATAATAGTATTTTCATAATTAATAATGTAATCATTTTTGCTTAATAGATGTAAGCGCAAAGTTGTCATTCTTATTAAAATCCAAGACATAATAACCCACTCTTGTTAGGAATACTAATTTTAGAGACATGATAGGTATTAAAATGAAAAATAAGGGCCTATTTACAAATACTTAATTCACAAAGGCTTATTTACAAATCTTTAAAATCTTAGGGGGTATATACTAAAAACCTATTCAATTTGATGGTGACTCTAACCTCTACTAAAGTGAAATTGGTAATGGCCAATTTGAATATTTTGTAAGTGGGCTCTACTGATGAGGTTCTTGAAATTCCTCATATAAAAGGATGGTTTGGCAAGCACCACAGTTTATAATCTCTTTTGGGACTCAACAGAACGTCCTAAAGAACAGACCTATAGGACATGTAAAATACCAAAACCGATGAAAATAAAATTCACCATCGCTTACAAACCTCACAAAATTTCATTTAAATAGAAGTTGGGCTGACCACTAGATTGACCACAATAGAAAATTTAAAATTTTCATAATTTGATGGTGGGTCCGGATCCTATGGAAGTGAAATTTGGTGAGGACTAATATAAGATGGGGCCGTTATCATTTATTGGTTTGAATTTCTCATAAGTGCGACCATTTGAGAGCCTGACAAATTTCTTCTGTCCATGAATTAAATGGCAAACAAAAGTTTCTTTGTGCTTTAATCGTATATGAAAATGCAAGACGTTGGAAGTGGTCATTCTATTCAAAGTTAAGACTTCATTTTCTGTTAGAATCTTTTCTTTCTATCTCCACTTGTTTCCTAAGTTAGAACACTAAATCATTTCTACAAATTTTTTTTTTTACAACTTTTCATAATAGGTAGAGTCTTATCTTCCTAAATTATCAAGACGGTTTTGATCTCTCTATTTTGATTGCCTATGAAGCTACAAATATTGAAATGTGTGCATGTGGGGCCTGCTCTTTCTTCTAACAAGCAATATAAGGTGGACTTATAGTGCAATGTAGGTAGGGAGCATGACTGGCTCGACCATTAGTGCAGGAAAAGTCTTTGCTTTAGGCCCTCCAAAAAATAAGGCCCCCCAAAAAATCAATTTCCATCTTTTCTTTCAATTCCAAAAAATAAGGCATTATAGAAGTAATTGAACAAACTTAAATCTTTTCAAATTTCAAGAAAAGCAATTTTTATCATTTTGTTTCTCCTAAAGAATAAGCCTCATAAAAGTAGTTAAAGCAACTACTATCTTTTTACATTCAAGAAAAAACAACTGCTATCATTTTCGTATTTTGAAAAAAGCATTAAAGCATTTTTTTCACTATTGAGAAAATGTTTCCATTAAAAGAAAAAGGAAAACCTTAAAATCAAAGGAAGCAAGGAATACTTTTTTGTTATGAAAATCCTCTAATTTGCACATTTATCCCCTACATCTGTGCTACTTAAAATCCATAGAAGACAACTTCAAATATAAGTTTTTTTTTAATATTGAAAAAGATGCTTCAAATTCAAAAGTAATCAACATCTATAATTTTTATGGCCAACACGAATAGATCACTAAATTGGGTTCTATGCTTTAAAAAAAATTAATTCCAAGCTCATATTATATGTTTATTAAAGTTAGTATTCGTTTTATTTGTAAATATTATTATTTATAATTTATAAATATTAAATATGTATACTAGAAAAATATTGACAATACTTATAATTGCTACTTTTATAGAAAGAAGTTTTGCAAAATTAAAATTAATGAAATCCTAATTTAGATTAACAATATCATAATAAAGATTAAGTGAATTAGCCATACTATCAATTGAAAAGATATGTTAGCAAAATTTGAATATAAAAATTTAATTTGTAATATTGTATTACAAAAATAAAAAATAAATTTTAAATAAAATATTTATAATAATATTAAAAAATAAAAAATTCCTTATTTATGATTCACTTTAGGCCTCAAATTGTCTCAAGCCAGCCTATGTAGGGAGAGACACGGATTTTCATTTAAGAGGCCAAGACCAAATAGATTTACATTCACAGGAGAACAATGCAAAGCTTACTCTTTACCTTTAATGGAAATTACAAGCTAACTACCAAGTCGAGAACTAGGAACCCACTTACAAGTTACAAGCTCTCAAACCTTTTTTTCCTCCCTTCTCTTGGTCTTCCTAAAAAAATTGTTTTCTTGCTTCTTCTCCCAATTCCTACCCTCTTTTTACCAAGAAATGCAAATGGAATGCACCTTTCTATTCTCTTAGGATTTTCTTAAAAAGAAAGAAGCTTTACAACCGTTGGATTGGCTCAATCCAATGAGCTCACAATAAAAGAGCTAAAGGGAGAGTAAAAATAAAATACATAACAATATAAGAGGATAAAAGCAAATAAAGGGCATTTGACTTCATATATTTGTTGCACACACACATGCAACACATATTCAGTAGTTTGCACCCATAATTTTTATATGGATTTTGTGAAAGAGGACTAAAAATTTTCATTTGGGTTTTGAAGGGGACCCCTGTATTCATTTATGCTTTGGAAGCAGACGCAAGTCCAGTGGATGATCTGCCCCTAACTGTGGATAAGTGGGCCACTATCTCATGAATGACCTAGATTGATGATTGAAGGCAATTAACTATTTAATATCAATTGTTAATAAAAAAAACTAGCAAAAAAGGCCCATGCTTAGCCCGGGCCCTATAAGAAAAGAGTTATATTTCAAAACTTATTGTATTATTTGCGCTTAAATATTATATTTTATTAATACCAAAATAATAATTTATAAATTCATTTAGTGCATTTGCTAAATCGGTAGAGATAATTGAATGTTATATTAATGTAACATAAATAATATATAAACTAATTTAGTGCAGTTGCTAAATCGATGTAGATAATTGAATAATATAAATATAATTTTGAAGAAGATAATTAAGAAAATTTGAATCTCATATTCTTACTAGGTTTGAATATCAAATGGTTCTTATCACACTTCAGGAGATTTACCCGGCTCCACCTGGGAGTAAAGGGATTAGTTTGGCCAAACGTGCAGTTATCCTATAAAAAAAAGTACAATAGCCAAAGGCCAAAAGTCAATAAATATCACCTAGAAATGAAAATATAATATACATTTTTTCAATAAACACAACAATATACAAATATTTGATCCTATCTGAAATTTTAGAATTATTCATAAAATCATAGTAGCATTATAGCATTGTTAGAGTGATACTCAAATTAAGAAAGAATATTTTAATTTGAAAGAAGAAAAAGTGGAGAAAAGTACTAGAAACATAAAAAATAAAGAATTAAGAAGTTTTATAGGAAAAAAACCTCAATCATAAAGTGTGCTTGCATATTAAGTTTGAGCAGAGGAATACAGCCTTAATTATAAAGTGTGTTTGTACGAGCGAGTCTTAGTCTACTACAAAGCCCCAGATTAATGAAATTTATGATTATTTACTTTTCATTTAGAATATTTTTTATTAAAAAAAAGTTTGTATAGTAAAAGCTGCTAAAATGTTTCTCACAAATATCAACGCAGTGTTCAGTAGTATTACCAGGCATATATGACTATCTACGTAAAATAAACATAGCTTATGGCCATGTATTTGAAGCATTCTAACTCTATATATGTCCATCTGGGAGTGACAATAGGCATCCCATATCCATAGTGGGCCCATTAATATCAAATCTTGATTAGGAGAAAATTTTGTATTGATGAGAAAAAGGTTGGAATACCATTCAAATAGAAAAATTTTTGGAGAATAAATAGAAAAGATGAGAGAGAGGAGGGTAGAAGGTGAGATTTTAGGAGATGATGCAAAAATGGGGGGAAAGGAGAGATTTTAAAAAAAACCATTTCTTAATATCTTTAGAAAATGACGTGACGCTTTAGAAAAAAAGAAAAAAATTATTGCTATGTGGCACCTTCTAGAGGCCTCTATTCTTGTAATTTTAATATATATAAAAGGTTCTAGACTATTCCACCAATCTTTTTAAACATAAATGGAGCCTACAACTTGAGAAAAATATAAATTTGACGTTGGATACTTTAAGCCAAAAAAAGGATATGTCATGTTATAAAATATCTTAAGCATGTGCATATACATTTCACATTCTTCCATTCCTCGTTAACATATTACGGTCACTCAAATGTTCAAAAGCCTTTTTAAATTGTATAGCTACTTCCAACATCTTATAAATGAAGTTCCATCTATTTGGACTATGAGGATTTTCTGTTTTTGTGAAGCTAGTAATTGTCGTACTATCTCATTGAATTTTTGTTCTCTTGTTTTGTGAGTGATTATTATATTTGACACGTGTATGAACTCCACCTCTTCTCAAGGAAATAGCCCTTACCAGTTAGAATTGGGTAACTCTCGGGCCAGAGACGAAAAGTTTGAAAGCTGGGCAAGGGAGGAATACCCTATATGGGCCCTATGTTGAGGTGCACACGGTCGTCCAGTGCGCATGATCTTTGCAGGTATGAGTCTAAAAGTAAACCTTTCCTATAAATTAAAAAAAATATATAGAAGGTCCATAATTTTCAAAGTTATTTTTGTCAATGTAAAAATTATCTAATTGTAGAGGATATATTGGTCATTGATTTTAAATAGAGTGTAATTCCATGCGGGAGCTTCTAAATATATACCAGTTTGGTCTCACTTTACACATCCCTAACAAAAATAAAAACTAAATAACTAAAAATCCCCTAAATACCCCTACCCCTTTCTCTTCTTACACACTTTCTCTCTCCCTGCCTCCTCCCCTTTCCCACCTTCCCTTTGGCTGGTGATGAGCTCCAGCAATGGAGGGGGCTCCCTTCTCCCTCTCCTCCCTCTTCCTCTTCCCCTCCCTCTCTGTCTTTGATGTTTGGTCTCGTACCAGGCGGAGAGGAGGGAGAGGAGAGGAAGAGGGAGAGGAGAGTCCCCCTCGGGCGCTAGCCAGAGGAAGGGGAGGAGGGAGGGGAGAGAGAAAGTGTGTAGGAGGAGAAGGGGATGGGGTATTTAGGGGATATTTTTTTTATTTATTTATTTTTTAGGGTTGTGTAAGGTGAGTCCAAATTAGTGTATATTTAGAAGCTTGCTTCCATGCTGTAAGAGATAAAGAATGAAGAGTTTCTGGTGGATGGACTTGATGGGGATTTTTATTTTTGATGAAGGGTCTGATGGGACTTTCTTTTTTGTTGAAATATTTGATGGGGATTAGAAAGCAGATGATAGGATTATCGTATAGTATTAACCAAACCTGAAAGGAAACCGTATAAAGACATGGGCAAGGAAAACAATTACATCTCAAACCAATCATATTATATCTAAATTAAGAGAGATAAGGTCAAAACATCATGTACAGAGATTGTTAATTACCTTTCTTAGCTGATTGGGTAGTTATAGAGAATGTATATTAAAATAACAGTAATCTAGCAACCAAAAAGTATTTTTAAAAAGTAAGAAAAACTATAAGATTAGGCATATAATTGATAATATGACCAATGCATATGATTAATAGTGCATAGAATGTGTTACATTTATAAAAATTAAAAGATATGTCACTGGATGAAATGACATTCACTTTGTGCTGTTCGGCATATAAATAGGTGCGTCCCAAGTACAATGTGGAACTGAGGTGATCGAGATATGTTAATCTGGAGAGATCTAAAAAGACTTAGGAGAATAGGAGAGGTAGAACTTCCATTTGGAAAGTTTTACGAAGATGACATTTAACCCATTAGAGGCAAATTTAAAAATCAAAATTTAAATCGGAGCGGTCAAACTTCTAATTTAAATCGAAACTGGGAGTCAAGTTTGAACTTGGAATGCGCGATAGCTAACACCACCTCTTTCCTCATGCCACATCACGCTTTCTTTTCTGGTGAGTTGGCTGTTTTTCCATGTGTAGATTCTCTCTTGCATCTCATCCCCCTTGACTGGGGTAATAAAAAAAAATTACCACAAATCAAATGGCCCCAAATTTGTCAACAGAAGTTACTTACACGGAAATTTCCCATTTAGGCTCCAAAATAAAATCTTGGATCTTTTTTTATGGTGGCACGTGCATCTGCTATCTAGTACGAAATCATGTTGTTAATTTAGTCATTAAATTAATGAAAAAAAAAAGTGATATCCAACCATGGAAAATGTTCTCTTACAAGCAATAGGATGCGGGGCTTCCAATCCTGACCATCCATAAGGTGGGACCTCTCCTTGAGTTAAATGTAGGAGGCCATGTTACGCAGGTGAATATCCTCCTACCACTCATGATGGTCAAGTTTGATGATCCATGGTTCAGATCAGGTGTTAGGTGGGTCATGTCAGTGATGGACCACAAGCCACAAGTCAGATCCGTTGGATGATCATAAGCTTGGGTTGATGGACCTCTTTTCTTCTATGCCTTCTTGTAGTACGGTTAATTTGGCTAAACTAAAGAGATCTCTTTCTGAGCCACAAATCACATCCGTTGGATGATCATAAGCTTGGGTTGATGGACCTCTTTTCTTCTATGCCTTCTTGTAGTATGGCTAATATGGCTAAACTAAAGAGATCTGTTTCTCTGGTCAGCCTAATCCACTGTGCAACTTGCATTCCAAGTTCCAACAACGCAATTGTACTCAGCCAGTCAGCCTAATCTGGCTGTTAACTCTGCCAAATCTGTTTGCCTTGGAAGGCACTGAGTCGAGCGAAGTCACTCACCCGAGTTGATGCGGAACACCCAATGAATGGTATATGCCATGGATCATAAGCCATTTATCTGATCCTGCTTATGATGCAGCAGATATATAGTAATTTATTATTATTATTTTGCAACACCAGGTGAGAAGGGTTGGGACTTGCGACCCCAATGAGCCCTCAGGTGAGGGAAGGTGGCATACCCAGGAATCGTGATAACTGACAGTTCTCCTGCACAATAAAACTTAAGTCACCAAGCCTCGGATAGGTTTCCTACGATCCCAATCAGGTCATCCCAATCTGATGGTTTCACATTTTTATTGGTCGTAACACTTAAAAAATTATAGTTAGATCACAACCACGGCTGTCAATGGGCAGGGCATACCTCTATGAAAATATGACAGTTTGAATTATTGTCTAAAAACTCATTCTAGCTTGGCAATAACTTTGCCCGAGTCACTTGGCTCTGTTAAGTCATTGATTCAGGTAACCATCAAGTTGGGTGAGTCGAACTACTTATCCAAGTTAAGAGGCACTGCACCAGTAATCAAGATCCAACTCTATGTTCCCTTAAATGTCCTACTCCATTGCCTCATGGAAGAAAGTGTACTCAAATCAGCATGGCACCACAACATGCTAATAATAAAACAAGCTCTCTCTATTTACTCTTCTCTAATAGTGTGGCCCAATCCTCGGCTAAGAAATCAAGGTTGCACACTTAAATCAAATATGTTAGTCTTCTCCAGTTATTCTTCTGAATAGTGGTCCAATCCTTAGACTAAGAACTTACGCCCAAGGTAGAGAACGCTTAAAAACAATAAGAGCTTCTTTAATAAGATATAGATATATTTCATGCTATTTTTTCTTTTTGGAAATGACTGTGGAGAAGCTTATTTGTAGAGTTACCTTCCTGCACAAAACACAAGATTGATACACAAATCACTTATCCTTCTATAGAACTGCTCTATTTTCCTAAAATCTTGTACATCTTTTTTCTTCTTGATAGAATTTGCAGATCCATCGCTGCTTGCAAAGAAAAAATTCATCTGTGTCAACCATGAAAGCCAGTTTCAGTTGAACATTCTAACAAGTGGCTTTGGCATCAGTCTCTGGTATTTCTAATTTTCAGAAATAAAATCAAGGATATATATATATATATACGGTATACCAACCAACATTTTGAATGAATCAAATGTATTGCATAGTGTTTCACTAAATTTAACTATAAAATATCTAAAATATTCAGATCCACCTTTATAATGATGCTTTTTCAGTTTTTTGTACACTCCAGCATATTCTTATTCCATCTTTCTTTCAAATAAAGTTTTACATTAAATATCAGAAAAGTATCTTAAAAAATCATAATTGAAAGCAGAGGGTGCATTTATCATTTAACAAAAGCTTATAGGTAACAAAATAATATAAATTTCCATTGTTAGACTGTGATTTTTCCAAATGAGATGTTTGTTCATCTTGTTTTGAGCATAAGATACTCTTACCAGGAAATAAAAATCATCAGTGCAGCATTTGTAAGCCATCCATGAAGTCATTAGCCATCTTCGATTTATGATGTCAAAAAGTTAAAAATTCTCTTATGTCACATCATTCACAATGTAACAATAAATTTAAGTCATATCGGGTTGAGACTCTTGCAATCAAAATTATCATCTTCGTGTTAGGCTTGTCCCAACAAACTGGGGTAGCATCACCAAATAAAATTCTCTTTGGTGTAAACCTGATAATACAAGAGCATTAACCGACTCAAAAGGGTAGATGTTAGAAATGCCGCTCTCATCTATGTTACAGTTAAGAATCCCAACAAGCGAAGAGTGATGGCACTTCCATATGTGGTCTGTAACTACTCAAAATTTAAGTGAGGACTGAGGAGGCACAGGGTGACCTGAGAATGCATTTGAGAATAGTTCTTGAACCATTAAAGTTTGAAATGTCATCGTGCTGGATTGAATGCTTCAAATCGCTTCTTGAAACCTACAGCCATCTGGGTTTCTTCTTCTTTACTAAGTTTGCAATTTCTCCAATCAGCTCTCTCTGTCACATCTAACAGGCTTGCAAGCACCTGCAAAGTACCCCATATTTGGAAAAAAAAAAAGAAAAAAGAACATGATAGGATTATCAGTTTTTAGCAAGGAATTAGTCACTATCTATTATGTAGCAGAACAAAAGGATATGGAGAAAAAGAAGTATGCCCTCGTATCCAAAAGAATATAAGTGAAATCCTAGCAATAAATGATGGATACATATTGCACTGTTAAAAATTTGGAGGGTCCAGTTATTCAGCATTATTTACAGAGTTGCACTAAAAAACATGAGTGCATCAATTCACCTTTCTATCTTAAGATGACAAGTCTATTAGCTAATAAGAGCAGACAACTGGCTCTTCCTAGACAGCCAACCTATCATTCTCCAATCTATATTGTTAAAGGGGTAGGAGAAACCACCTTTTTGTTATCCATCTTATTGCAAATTTCACTGTGTGCCCCTCGCAGCACACTTTCAAGAGGGCAAACAAAACTTATTAGGCTATCTTTAAGTGCACTATTATTGTCAAAAAACAGTTTCAACATTGGCATGAATGCCCTTGGAAACTTTCCAATGTATCATTTCCCAGTTCTTCCAATCTCCAGCTCTCCATCTATTCAGTTTAAGCAAAAAAGATCTACCATCACAAAGAAAGAGGTGAACTTGAGTCCCCATTGAAGATGCCTCTACTACCAAGAGGGGTAATATAAATTTAGTGTACATATGGATCACCATTACAAACACACATTCCATATGCTCTCTTGGTGTTGGGAAGATCCAAGGATCAAAATAGCAATGGCAGATGGCGTCATGGCTGTTCATTGAAATGCAGCATAGCAGTGTGATTCGAAAAAATCATCAAAAAAATCCAAAAAAAAAAAAAAATCAGAAAATCTAGCAAATTGTAAAGAATTAGAATATGCATTTGTCTTGAAAAAAAAATAACTAAAATAAGGGGTTGTAGCAGTCCCCTCAATGCATTCTATCTTATATCGCTGTATAATTAAAAAATAATAGTATTAATTTTATTTTTTCAAGTGTATTTACTTCTACTAACTTATAAAATAAAGAAATGCAAATAAAAAGCCATGTATGCCATGAAGATATCATTAATATTGGGCGTCTGATCTATGAGAAACATTTGATCTATCACTTAGAAGCTATTTCCACGAGATTCATGAAGAAAAAAGAATAATAAAAGCATAGATCTAAAAAAATTACCTAAAAAATACCTTGTGAAAAATGCTTTTGACTCCAAAAAAGATGAATGATCTTGATGTGCTTTGGGGCTCTTTTTGCTTTTGATTTGAATAAAAATGGAGGTAGGACCAAGAATAATAGTAGAAGAAAGTGAAACAAAGAGATAGTAGGGTGAAAAGTGAAGAAAATGGGAAAGGGAGGTCGGCTAGGGTTCTTAAACCCCAGCCACAGTGCCAACACCCTTGTAGCATAGCGGCCATGGCTGCTATAGCCGATATTTTATTCCACGGGAAAGATACTAATCACATAAGAATAAACCAAAAGATAAGCAACCAACAAAGTTTCAGCTATGTGAGACAATAGTTTTTTCTTCTTCTTCTTCTTCTTCTTATTGTTAATTTATTATTTTTCCTCCACTGAATAGCATGGCCTAAAGTATAGTCATGAGTCAAGATCAGTATTGATTACCTCGCGTCCAAATTGGACTGGAAATTGCTCTTTGTCTTCAACAGAATGCGATAATATTGTTCCTTCTGGGAGTTCCACATAGAAGAAACTAGATTTTCCATTGAACTGCATCCTCAATGATTTTCTTCCTTCATTATAATGATTGCCTGCCCAAAGCATCAAGAGAAAAATCTATAGCAATATTTATATTTGAAGAATTCACTTGCTCTTGTGCATAAACTAGTACATATCTGAACTCGTTCCACTTTGCCGGATTCCATGTCACTTGGGTCCAGGTTTTAGTGGGTAGCCAAATTGATATGCATCACCTGTGCATACTGGTTTTGGACCACAATGGTACTGATTTGTAATGGCATTGGACGTCTATAATTTCCTCTGCTAAATTATGAAATCACCTAAAAACATTAAACACTACATTTTTGTAATCTTTTCCAAAATATTTTATAGTATTGCTTTAGAAAAAGGGCAAAGTAAGCCAATATTTCAGTTCACACCAATATATAGGCAGATATATACCAGTTTTGGTCCTTTCCGGTATGGGCTCCAGAACCATGTATTGAACCCATAATTTGTGCACTTAAAGTAATAACATGGAGATGGGATCTCATTCCAATCATGATATGAACGTAGCACTTTCAAGTGGAAAAGTGAAAACTGGTATTGTGAGTTCTTGAATACTGCATAAAACTGAAGTGGTAACAAATAGAGAAAGGGGCCTACCGGAAAAATGCAAACATCCAAATCACAGAGTTTAATACATGATGCGATACCACTAGATTAACTGCTAATTTACAGAATCATAAAATAAATCAGTAGCCAAAAAAACAGCTCACCAATCATCACTTAGCAAAGAAAAGTGTATTCAGATTTCAGAATATCATTTAAAATGTGAAAGCTTTCCCATGAAACTTAACAGCCAATAAAATACTCACCTGGGTTAACAACTTCAAATTCAAATCCAAACTTCTTTGCAGCCAAATTAAAATATCTACGAACGTCAGCTGCTTTAGATACTGGAATGGGAACAGCCTGCATACAGAATATGGAAAGTGGTGAAATTATAGCAACCGCTAAATTCCTCGTAAAAAAAACAGAGACAGCCATGTAACAAAAAGGTTTTGCGGAGGCTCAAGGAAGTAGAGACTTCTAAAATTCCTATACCAAGTAATCACAGCCCACAAAAGTCCCATGAGAAAGTGCCATAAAAATTAAAATGCTACAAGAGTCCTAAAAGTAGTGTAAATAAATGGATTATTTTATTATTATTAAGTTGTATTATCCAGAAACTATCTCTGAATTTTTATTTTTTATTTTTACCTGAAGATTAGCATGCATTGATGTGCCATGTTTAAAAAGCCACTCATAAAAGACGACTGCCTTGCGCTGGTTCTTGAAGTATGCCTTCAGTGCATCTTTGAACCTCTGTAGGTCTTTCTCTGCTTCTGGATCCAGAGACAGCGTATTGGAACGATGATCAATGGGTATTATGAGAACATGGTCTTCAACCAGAGGGCCCTTTGCCAGTGCACAATAGCAACTTTCTCCAACACTTAGTACAAGATGTGACTCAACATCAGGGCTGGACAGGCAGAACCAACATTTTTTCACTTGAGATCTGTCTGAAACATTTCCACGAGCATTAGACCTGAAACATAATTGTAGAAGTTACAATTGATGAAGAAGATCAGGACAACAAAGTTCATAAAACTTTTCGGTATCAACTGTAAGGCTGCCAACAACCTAGGGCAATGCGAGATGGGCTCAGGACTTAATTTGCTAGCAGGGCAGGTCTGAGCATAATTTTTGGGTCCAATGCTTGGGCTGACCAAGACCCACCCTGCAGCTGGTGCATTCATTGATAACCAGTTAACTGTAACGAAACAAAATGAACGCAGCGACAAAAAATGGTAATGGGCCCAATGTTGGTCAAAAGAAACACCATCAAGTATCATGATTTATGTAACCTTCCACCAACCTGTTTCTCTTGCCAGAAGAGCCACCTGCTTCCTCTCCAAAGCCATGCTGAAAGCTGCACTCAGAACCCCGCTCACATCTGCCTTTGTTGATGAAATCAAAACAACCACCTCCAATATATTGCTCCCTTGCATTCATGTCATGCCGAAAGTTGCAGGTTTCACCTCGCGAGCAAGATCCTGTGGATGTGAACTTAAAACACAGCCTTTCACCATCAGCACTTCCCTGTCTTTGCCGCTTTTGGGAGACATCATAGCGCCAATATTGTTCATCAGAAATGGTATTGCTAGGTCGCTTTGCCGCTTCTGTAGTACTCGCAATTTTCTCTGTAACTGTATACGGAGATAAGGTGGTATTTGGAGGTTTCATGCTTATTTCAGCAACTGACATTGTAGATGCTGGAGTAGGAGAAATTGCATGAATAAATTTCTGGGATGCATGTATAATATACCAAGAGTTACAAAATGCCAAATAGAAAATAAATGCAGGCAATGTAAACTTATGATGTAAAGAAAGGAGCAGCACATATCACTTCCTTTTTTCAATCTTTTTTAAAAATTTTTTTAATGGTAACTGAAATTTAATTAACCAAAAAAAGATAAAAACCAGACCAAACAAGCACAACCAAATGGACAAAAATAGATACATATATTTAGAGAGAGAGAGAGAGAGAGAGAGAGAGAGAGAGAGAGAGAGAGAGAGAACAGTATAACAGCTCACCCTTAAAAACACATCCAGGAAAAAAAAGAAAAAAATAATAAAAGATAGAAAAACTAGAAAAGAGAACATGAATTACAATGAAACCACAACAACCCAAATATCTATAAGTAGAATTATCCAATTATCCAAGTACTCACGAAATAACAAATGCTTGTCTCCTTATAAAATCCACTGACCAATCACATTTAATAGAACTATGCAAATGTTGAAGTTCCTTCTTCCCTTTCACTTCACTTCTTTTTTGATATATCAACTTGATCTTTATCTAAGAAGCCCCCCCATCAGTAGCTGCATATCACCATCATTATTACCAAATGGGAACAGTCTTCAACAACTGATCAACTTCTACAGGACTTAACAGTATTTCCAGGTTAATCAAAGCCTCCACAGCTTTTGATCCTCAAGAACTTGATTGTTGCTAACCTGAACATCCTGTTCAACCTCATAGGCATGCTCCATACGCACGTTGTGCTCAAACACCTTATCACAAACTTCACCAGCCTATTTGCAATGATAAACGAGACAAGAAAGCTGGGCACATAAACAAAGACTGTATGACTAGGTCCAAGTCGATGGCCCCGCAACCTGGGTGATGGGGACTCAAGCAGATTGTCATCCACCTTAAATTGGCCTATAGAAATATTAATTCAATCTGGTCATGAGACTGAGGCTTTCCGAAGTCCAAAATAGCATGCCTGTCTTTGATGTCCAATTGCAAATTGAAGCAGGAAATGTACCTATGCCATTAAAACCGGAACAACATTTTCTGTAGAAGATAGACAGCTCAAAGGTGTCATGACTATTTGCTGAATACCACAAGACAAATAGTTGGTAGCACTCAATGCAACATTTCAATTAAAATGCCCTGGGAAAGGGAATTTAAGTTGCAAAAGGCTATTTCAGTAATCTTCCGCAACAAGGGGCAGCACCTCACTATCATGCTTTCTCCCTTGCCAGCTTGAAGACCCTACTTCTTTTCTCGACTGCATTTCCTGGAATAACTTAAGTAGAAAACATGACGAGGATCCCAAAATCGTGGCAAGAACTCTCTCATAGCTGAAGAACAAAATCCGCGCTGCCAAGTCATGTAAGGAGAAGCTGAGAAGCATCATGCCAGGTTCTCTGCAAGTGTATTCTGTATGATTGTAAGAGGCTTGCAAAGAGAGGAATACACTGCCAGTGCATGATATTTATCATCTTATATTTTTGCCCTTACTCCAAAGGAACCCCTTCCATCTCTCTAGAACTAATTTTACTAAGAGGGCTCAACACAAGCAAACCCAAGCATCACTTTAGTGAGAATTTCAATATGTATCCTATCATGGAAACTAGGGTTGGACAATATTAACAACTATATAATTGCAAGTGCAATTTGAAGGTAAAGATTTCTGATTAATGGAAGCATGTTATTGTAATCCTATCTGATACATGATCCTGTTACAGTTTTCAGCTTTAAGTTGACATGGATACATAGGTTTTCCAATTCCCATTAAGGTAAAAAAAAAAAGGATGTTTATTTTTAGGCCCTGCACAGTTATATCAACAGGCAAGTGGTCTTTTGGTAGCCAAGAGTAGCATCTATGAAACAGAAACTTGGCTGGCACCAATTAGTAGTATTTTGAAAACCCACAATTTTAAAGCATCCATACATTCACAATGATTTCCATGCAAAATGCAATCCAACTGCAGACCTTACTCCACTAGGAAATCCAGTCTAATCGTTTTATAACTTAAATTTACACCGCAATTCATTCCCTAGAGTAATATTAAATCATATGAGAATTATGAGAAATGATCTTGGTCACAGGTGAACACCAAATATTTAACTTTTAAAGATAGTATCTACTGTCCAGGAAAACTTAAATACCATAGCCAATAACAATATACTTCACGCCAACTAGAAATAAAGTATTGCAATTACGTTGAATTATGTCCATAAACACAATCAGACCTGTTTATCCTTGTTTCCAACAGGCGCAAGACCAAGAAAGCGAGTTACATGCAAAGCTCCATCATTAGAGTAGGGTTCACGTGCATAGAAGACACCTTTCGTGCCTGCAATGTGATAGCTATCCACACAAGATAACCATCATAATCATTAATATAAACTATGATTTCTAGAATAACAAATATAATTTATATAAGCTTCAATAAGGAAAAGAAGAAGTGAATCAATATTACATGCATCTACAAATCAATGTCAGTAAAACCAATAAGAAAGAAGTCCAGTAAGGAATCAAGTGATGATTTGACCAATGGTATGGAGCTCAAACAATTGGAGTTGACAGTTCAGGCCAAACTAGTTTGACTTCCGGATACAATCTCTACATATTTGGAACAAACGAACCTTTGAACAATGGTTTGCAAATAGGGTCAATTATGAAACAGCATCTCACAAAAAGTCCCCAAGGGAGGAACTATTGGGCTGATCAACCACCCCATTCCCTCCATATATGCGTAATGTGATTCTTCCCTTTTCATTATTCATGCTTCTGTTGATAAAATTATTGTTTTATCTCCATCATGGTGAATGTGAATGCAAGTGAGTGACCGTGGGTGTTGAATCCCAGATCTTAGCATGCTTAGGATTGGGGTTCAACCTTCAGGATTTAATCCACTATTCTTCTGCACCAGTTGACCATTTAACAATGCAAGATTTCGAGGAAGTTGGACCATGGCAATATTGGGCCTTCCACAGCCTCAAACTATATAATGAATACAACTGAAACAGAAGAAGTTCCTCAATACAAGGCCTTTACAGCTTCTGAAGTACAATACCACTAATAAATATAGTTGTATAGACCTGATGTTCAAAACATGCTCCCATGATGGTCATGAAATACCATTTGAAGAGTCCCACAGCTATAGCTCAGCTGGTAAGCTACATGGGTGTGTGTGCGAGAGTGTGTGAGTTTGAGTAGTACGAATTAGAAAAAAAAAAGAAAAGAAAAGAAAAAAAATTCAAAACCTGATAGTAATGAAACAAACCAAATCGTCACTTACCGAGGCTTGACCTCTGCAGCCAACTGTGAAATGATTTGATCAGTGCCTGAGGGGTCTGAAATTCCTACTGGTGCATCAGAGGTATTAGCTCTGTTAATGATCCCACTTGGCCATTCATTAGTAATAACTAGTCAAGGATATAAAAAAAAAATGAAATACACAGCCAGGATAGGACACAAGTAGTAACAAGCAAAAACTACTATTATAGACAGTTTCACATTGCAATTGATTGTAGTCAATGAAAAAGTTTTCATGACAAACACTTGCAAAAAGGTTTTTAAAAAAAGGATCTCAAATTGGATATGTTAGAAAAAGGTCCATTTTCCCAGCCTCTTCAGCCAAAGCTCTCAATGCATCGACATCATCCTCACTATATGTGCCCATTGACTGACCACCTGACGATTGCCTTCCAGATAAATAGGCTATTGACAACCCTGCAAAAGAAATCAGGATAATTCACATAAAATTTCAGATGAGATACTTACAAACAGTTCAAAACAAATTCAATGGCAGCCTTCCTCAAGGACTTTTAGGGTTTTCCCTAGCCTTTGGAAAAACGTGAAGTTTCATTAGCTATATGTACATATGAGGCACATGTGGGGGGTCCATATATAGGTTGTTTAGATGAGCAGTGTGTGAAAATTTTCTCCACCATCATTTTTTCCTCACCCAAATGATTTCTTATTGATCCAAAGGAGGAAATGACGGTCTTAGGCTCTTAGCCACAGATGAAGAATGCCCAAAGGGTATACAGGAGTGAAAGACCAATGGATTCTTTTCTTTTTGCTCATCTTAGCCAACATCAATTTGTAAACCTCAAATCAAATGGTGAAAATCTTCCCATCCATGAGCTATTGAAAAAAAGAAAACCTATTTAATCCCTATCGATATTGGTGCCAATTAGTCACTAACTTAGAAAAAAAAGGAACAAATTGATTGATTTTTAATTATTGCAGAACTAGTAATGTAGAATGGCCAAAACATATTCTGATTTGAAGAAGCACCTTACAACTTATAATGGTGCTGTGTTCAGATCATGATACATTTGGTCATGAAAGCAATTTGCATAGGCATTTTAATCAAAGAATAGTAATTGGTTAACTCCATCATTATGGGTGTTGATACCCACATACAAGAATTTCATCGTCCTCCTCCTTCCTATCAACTTGTTGTGGAAAGTTACTCCGTTAATTCCTCCAGGACTCCTCGAGAATCTCAAATGGTAAGCAATCTTTTCAAGGCTTCCCAAACCAACCAAGAGGTGAATGACATTATTTATGGGTAGCCAATGGCATCATTTCCTCACCCATTTCATTCACAGGAAGCTCCGGCATTCCCCATTGAGTTTTATGCCATATTACATTATCAAAGAATCATTAAACTCATGTGAAAAAAAAAATATTTTCTTCTCAGAATTTTATAAGGTGTACTCGTGTGTGCCCCGATATGCAAATTTGAATATTTGTGTGTGTCTGCATGAGAGGCAGCATAGAGCTTAGAAACTGCATTAGATAGCCATTCCCAGAGTTTCCCTGCCCCAAACTCAGAAAAAGCAGAGAGAACTAACTGGTAACCACTTTGAGCAGGCTAGTAAAACAACAAATGCATCCAATCTAATGTGCATCTCCACCTACCACTGTGCTCCAAATGCATCAAATTCCACTGATACACTTGTCATTCATGGTGAATTCAAGCCAACCATATTACAATGTCTCAAATCATCATTCACACACTCAAATTTGCGCTATCTCCAATTTCGTCTTCACTCCAAAAGCATTCAATTTGGCTGAAACATTCATACCAACTACAATTCTCGGTCAACCAAAACAAACCCAGATTATTATATTTTCCAAAATCATTGCTCAGACACACCCACCCACAAAACCACCCCCAAAAAATTAGCAAAACAGTAACTTCATTTCAAATCTGAACTGGGTTTTAACCATCCGAAACAAAACTCCAAAACCCCACACGCGAAGAAAAATCAAAACACAGGAATAGTGAGAGTTGGGACCTAAAAGAGTGAACTTTCCGCTGCCCTTCAACCAATAGAGATTGGGGCTTATCTTCAATCCATCAGTCTTGAAGCCGAGATTGGTGGGATCTTTGGAGGCAGCAGAGAGGTATTTGGCAGCCCCCACGCCGTAATCGCCGATGAAGTAGGTTGGGAGGGGGATTTGGGAGTGACCCTCGAGGTATTGGGAGAGTTCGTCGAGAAGGTCGGAAGAATCGGGGAAGAACTGACCCACGCAGAACAGGGCGTCGAATGGACCCGCTGATTTGTTTACCTGAAATGAAATCAATACGTATCTCGTTAGCAGAAGAAGAAGAAGAAGAAGAAGAGAGAGAGAGAGAGAGAGAGAGAGACACCGAAGAGACTCGCTTGAAGAGCTGATTGAGGCGACCAAGAACGTCGCCGCAGAGAAGAATCCTTGGAGGAGCCATTCAGATTTCAGAGAGAGAGAGAGAAGGATTTTCGTTTTGTAACGCTGCAAGATTGCAGTGATTTGTTGTTTGTAACGGGGGATAGGATGTATCGGCCGGGACGTTAAATAACGGGCGGTACGATGTATCGGCCGACATGTTATCACTCTTGTCTTGTGTCGGCATATTTTTGTTCTAAAACAGCTCATGTAACTTAATTAACTCTTGAAAAGAGTTTATAAAGTTGAATTGAATGCAAAGGTGTTCCTTTGTCCTCCCAGGGGCTAACATTAAACTTACGAGAGACATAAGAGAGGCGGAAGTGCTCTCCAAGGGAGAAAACCACCTACATGTGCACAAAAAGAACTCATAGATCAAAGCTCGAATAGTTTGGTAAGAAATGCAATACACAAGCAACTAGATTTTTCTTGTGTCTTGAATTAAATGTAAATTATTATTATTATTTTTTACCCAACCAACGGGGTTACAACCCAAATAAGTCCACACAAGTTGAAAGACCAAAAACCGCCAAGTGAGAAGAATAGTCTAAACATGTGGAAAGATTATTATATCATTCATTGATCTCTAGGTAGCTAGGTAATATGCAGAGTTGCCAACTGACTGAGCATGTCTTTGTTGCATTAAATGCAAAGTTGAAGAAGAGCATTCACTTATTATGGCCATTTGGACATTAGGTATTGAATTATACGTATACTAATTTTTGCCCTTTTATCGAAGGAGCTAAAATTAAAAAAAGAAAAGAAAAGTGAAGATATACAATTGACCATGACATAATCTCTCCTTTACTAAGAATTGATCTCCCAACCATCACCTAGTGCCCACTTGTTTGATGTAATTAAATTCTTAAGTATTCTAAGGCTTGTATTTTGAAATTAATTAAGATTTAAGAAATAAAGTTGAATATCCAAAAATAACCACCAAATAATCATTTATAGAAAATGATCAAGGAGATATAGGAAATAAATATACAAATTTCATCTTCATCTCCACTTTATATCTTTTATTCTTCACATTCTAAGACTGGTAATTAATGTTATTAGGATCTTAACAGGAAAGCACCATGATAATGTTAAGGAGAATATATAGATATAAATAGAGAGAGAGAGAGAGAGAAACGGTCCTTACGGATTATTTCTCACCGTTTTAGATAGTAGGGCACATGCTGCGAGCCATCCAAATGGATCACTCACGTTACTTCCATGAATTGCATATATTCACCAATTTTGGATTTCATCCGAATAGATTGGACTGTTGGATTGACTGCACACTCATGTATATATATAAATATATATAAAGTCTATTTGGATAGATGTGCAATTGATCCAACGGTCCAATCTATTCAGATAGGACCAAACATTGGTGGACGTATGCAAATTATGAGGTAATGTATATGATCCATTTGGATAGCTTGCAACGTAGGTTGAACTATAAAAAATGGTGAACAATAGTTCATAAGGACCATCTTTACAGGAGTGAAGCTGGCAAAATCCAGCCCGACTCATCAGCCCCGCCCAACTTGACCCGTTTCTAACCCGCCTAACTTAACCTGTTCAAAATATGGGTTGGGTTATGGTTATGGTTTACCAACTCGTATAAAAATAGGTCATGTTAGGGTTGACTCACCTAACCTGTTTAGATTTTACTAATTTACTATGACTTTTCAATTTTTATATAACTTTTTTTTTATTCATGTGGGCCATAAATTGTATACTCTTAATCTTATGTGGAGAAGTTATGAAAAGTTTTGATACTTATAATATATAACTTATTTTTTATTTGATAATGTGATGTTTTTGTAGTTGAAATACTAATGTGTCTTTTATTTTTATATTGGCATAGAAATTTACTTCTAAAATATGGATATAAATTTAATACAATAATGTTGATGAGTCTTATGCTCATGTTCAAATATGGAATTATAAAATTGAACAAAAATTGAAAAAAAGATTATCTCAATAAATGGGTTAGAAAATATTTATGGCTTTTGGCCCTATTTTTTATACCTTAAAAATTGATAAATTATAAATGCATGCTCAATGCACCATTTTAAATAAATTTAGATGTAAGAAGAGTTTTACAAATAAAATTGGGCCACATAAAATGAGTTAGATCATACACAAAATGAAAATTAAATAGATTAGGTAGCGTTAACCCAATCTAACTTGTATCAAATTTGGGTTAGGCGGGTCGGATAAGGTTGACCCGCCACAGGTGTGGGTTGAATGGTTCTAACCTGTTTTAAAAATAGTTTGAGTTAGGGTTGGAACCAATAATTTTGGGTTTGAGTTGACTCGACCGGTTTGCCAAGTGACAGGACTATTATATATAAATATATATATAATTATGAGGGACAGATGCATATGAAGATTCTCTTATATATATAATACTAGTCTCCCATCATTCTAAATGCGACCATTGAGCTATAACTCAAAAGAATGGTTCATATATGACGATCAATGTTATAAAAAAAAAGGGTAGGATAATTTAACTAGCAATGATGTTGGTCTCATACGTTCTGGTCCATCAACATAAAAGCTACAATTTGCAAATGGAATGGGCAGGCCAATCTAAAGCTTGTGGACCTAGCCTACTTAGTTGTCGAGTTAAATATCTAGGACCAGCCGTGGTCGTAACAGCTCTGTATGGATCTAATGTTGTGATGGTAAGCTTTGATGGCTTTTGTATTTTTTGGTAGAATAATAAGTTTCATTGTTTTAAAATATATTGGGCAGATGGGTCAACCTAAAACTGTCTGGCACACATTGTTCACACCAAAACATTTATCTATCTAAATATGTTTTTTTTAACCTAGCTAAGATGGCTAGGACCCAAACAATCGTACATACGGGAAGAAAACCCACTTAAATAGAAAAAAAAGCCTGCATGCGGGAGAAGAAAGCCCACAAAAGTGAAAAGAAAGTCCGGACACATTGGAAGAGGTGACATAGCCAGAGTTCAAACTCTAGGCAACACACACTTCTTACCAATAGAGCAAGATGGAGCAATTTTACCTATATAAATGTTACATAAATGATCATGCATAAACAAGTGTTTACACTGAAATTTTGGTGCATAAATGGAGCCATTTTTGCACCAATCCATGTGTGTAATGGCTTTATGCACCTCACACCTCAAAGTGGTGCTAATACATTTCCAGCCCATGAGAGATTATGGTCTCAAACCCCATCATCGGCTTCTATTTCTTGGAACTCCTATGAGCCTCAAAATCTTTATTCTGAACCATTTGAATTTTTTTTATCCATTAAACCCCAAAAAAGTTTAGTTTCATGTCTTAAATCTTTGCAAATTCTAAGATATATAAAAGTTTTACACATAAACTCAAATATTTCAATATGTACCCATGTGAAAATGGGATATAATCATGGAAATCACTGTGTACAGTCATTGTAGGTTTTTTTTTTCCGGGAAAATATTCACACATCAAACAAGGCGACAAATACCAACTAAAATTGTGACAACTTAAATCCGCTGAATTGTGAGCCCATTGTTAAATGTGGTTCACTCCTTAATTTGCTGGTTAATTTAGCCATTGGGCCTCCTTATGGCCCATTCACAAGCAAAGGAGGAGCACCTGGGCCAATCACCTGGGTAAATGGCTGTGAATCACCAGATGAAAGCATGAAAACGACATCCACTTCAAACAACAAGGAGGAGGAAAACAAATGGAGAGGGAGATTCTCCTCTCATTGCAATATCTAAAAGCTGGTTATGCAATCAACCCCATCGAAACACTCATGGGCCAAATCAAAATGGTTTAGAGGTTTGATTGAAGCTTTGTACACTATAGGAACACATGACGAGTCTTTAATTGGCATCCAAATCACTCTGCATAGAAATGGTGACCCGACTCAATAATGAGTGGAGTCCAATTGCTAGTTATGAGTTAGCTTGGAACTTTGGTTTGTATCATTAGAACTGACTCGAAAAGGCGAAGGATTATGGGGCGCTACTAGCCCATGTTGGGTCAGGTATTGATGCGTTCAAGCTTGATTTCAAAATCGAGTCTTAAGACCAGGTTATTGTATAAATTGTATTTATACGTAAGTTATGCATTTATGTATGGGCCAAGCTCTTATGAGTTAAGTGATAGATGAAGTTCTAAGCCTCTCGTGGGTTCTGCCTTGGATGCATACCAATCATAAGGGGTTAGTGTGATGAAAAGGTCATTACAGATAATAATAATAATAATAATAACATCTCAATCAGATCATCACAATTATTGATTGAGGGGCCTTAAAGTTTAATCATTTCTTAAAGAGGATTTGACCAAAAAAGTTCCCTTAAACTTGGTGAAGACCAAAAAGGCCTTCAAATTTCAATATCAACAAAAATGATCCTCAATTTTTAATATTGACAAAAAAGTATTGAACAGAGATATTCGAACTTATTTTTTGTTGTTGTTGTTGTTATTGTTTTATTAAGTAGGGATATCACTGCTAAAAAAAAAAAGAGTGGAGATATTCTTGTTTAAGGCTTTTTTGGTTGATATTGATATTTGAGGGGTTTTTTTTTTTTTTTTTTCTGTTGACATTGATATTTGAAAGTGTTCTTGGTTTCACCTGGTTTAAGGGGATTTTGTTATGTAAAATCCTTTTTCTTAAATTATACTTCTTATGAAATTCATTTCAAACTGAGGTAAGTACCAATTCATAGGTGCTTTGCGGACCCAAGTTGCACCTCACCAACAGGACTCTATATTTCATTCAGCATGGGCAGGTCAGTGGCTCAAAGTCCAAACTCCAGACAATCCATCATGGCACGTTTCCACACTTCATTAATTTCACATGGCGTGAACAGAAAGTTCGAATGCTCCATCAATGTTCTGTCACGTGTTGGTGACCGTTCAATGTCTTTAGATTGGAATCCGACGGGCGGCAGTTACTGGCCATTATCGATAAACCACTTAGTACAGTCGAAAGGAGATTTGATCTGCATCACTTAAACAAAAAACACTCTGAAGGAGTATGGAAAAAGTAGCTATGCATTACTTACCTGAGCCATTTAAAGGAGACCCACTGGGCCACCACCGTCAAGTATCAATCATACTTGATAAGAAATTTTATATACCCTTTGTGTGGGGTTCAACTTGGTTTATGTTGATCATTTGGATAGCAGAATTTTCATTTTGGTGGTGTGGACAATGGTTGAGGAAAGAGGTTAAATAGAAAAAGCTAAAGTTTTTAAGGACTTTCTTAAGAGGGTTTTACACTTGGGTCTGCCTCCCTGTGGAAAAAAAGTTTAATGTCTTCTCTTTTTTAGTGATACGAACTTCACTGTGGATCCTGGGCAGATTAATGTCAAATGATGTCATCAATCTGACTATTGGCTCAACTCACTTGGGAGCAAAATTTGGCCCGTGAAGTTGACACATGGAGAATGTTCTTTGAGTGGTTTGGATTTGAGAAGGCAGACACCCCACTCGTAATTTTAGAGATGGGATTCTCACAATCCAAGTAGATGGAGGCAGGGGTGCACAAGGGTGCGAATAATGCCCAAAGGAAGAATAGTGCTTTATGGGCCATGGCCGACAACGTTAACCCTCTGTCAAACTGAAATAGGACACCCGGGGTTAACCTTGTTTGAAGTTGGTTTTCTTATATTTTTAAAGTCACTAGTGCCCTTTTCTAGCTTTTCACCACGAAAAAAAGAAAAGGTCACTAGTGCCCTATGGGGGCGAAAGCCATCCGTGGGCCACCTATTCGATGAACCCAAGTGCAAAGACCCTTTTAGTTTAGAACTAGGGGTGTTCATGCCCAGGTCAGGCCGGGCTGAGATATTTCAGACCATGACCAGCTTTAGAAAATGGGCATCTCTGAGGCCCAACCCAACACAAGCCACAAATCTCTGGCTTGAACCCTCCCATTCAGTCAATCAAGACAGTCCGGGCTGGATCAAACAAGGCTTTTTCAAATTTTTGGGCTTTTAGCAATTGTTTCGATAAATTACTCACTAAATTAAAAGCACTCTTGATTTGCACTGGGCCTTCATTTGGCTTTCTATCAAACAGCTCAAATTAAATATCCCGGCTTAAGCAAAAGCGGACCGGGCCCAGATCATCAATACCTGTCACAGCTCTCTACCAAATTCATTAGTTTTTTTTTGTTTTTGGTGGTTGGCCGGTTGTGATTAACAGTCCGGCTGTGTACACGCAGTGGGCTTGAGTCGGCCAGATGGGGACCATACCTGGGCTTGGCCCTTGAGTTAAGCAAGCTGAGCTTAAGGTTAAATGAGCTGTCTAGGTGAGGGAGATAAACTGACCCAATCACTTGAGCATGTTACCCAATCACTTGAGCATGTTTAGTTTATAATTGAGCACGACCTCGGTAAATAAAGTGAGGACAAGTCAAGTTTAAGCTTCAGTCCAAATTGACCAAAGCACAAGCCAAGCCAAGCTAAAATGCGAGTGCAGCCCGTTTATGATCAAGCTTGAGCTTGGTTATGTGAGGACAAGTCAAGCTCAAGACTTAGCTGCTCAAACTGGACTCAAGCTGGAGAAGCGGATAATTCAATTAAGGAATCATATCTGGCGAAATTTTAATTCTCCAAAAGCTATCCTTTGGGGTGGAATTCCTGAATCTTCCTTTTAATTAGACCATTCATATATATTTAAAGAGGTTGAAATTTAGGGATTCCAAAGTGTAAAAATGACTTTGCAGGGGCACTTAGGATTGAAAACTCTATGCAAAGGAATATGGAACTTCGAAATGGAGCACAAGGGCACAATCATCACAAAAACGGCTCTTTACCTTGTTGGTAACAAGCAGCAATTTCTACTGTTAGGCTTAGTCATTGGGCCCACTGCCATCTCATCAAACAAATTTGGCTCACCACTACTTAAGTCCCTAATGCCCCTCACTTAAATCTCCCTTCCATTTTCTTATTCTTCAATGAGGAAACACAAGATGTTATTGGAGACCCTCTTTATCTCTTCCAAGCGGCTATTTCACTTGACTATATAGAGATATGGTGGAAAAGGAGAAATACATAGATCATTCATCCATTAGCTAGTTCATTCGTCAGGCATCCATGTCTAACCAATGGACAATAGAAAATAATTTGTTTGGGACAGATTTTTAGTAGATCTCCTCTGTTCTCTTGACAAATACGTGATTTCATCTTTTGTATAAAGTGGTCTTACATGTTGTAGCAGACTCATGGGATCAATATCCAAACCTCCCACCGTGATCTCTATCCAACACTTACCTACCTATCTAAGTTTAAATTCTAGGCATTGTGCAGGATCTCTTTCCCCTTATATGGGCTTTCTTCCAGAGTGTACAAGCTGTATCTTAGGTCACAACTCCCTTGGCTAGGTTAAAAAAAAAAACCTATGATTTAAATAACTAAAATATCTAACATGTATTGAAGAGAGCAAAATGGTTTGGAGCAGGGTTGGATCCATGTTGTTCACAAACCCACACCTAATGTACTTAGTGTGGCCCACCTATGGACCTACTGGATCTAGACCCTTATGATTCGCACAATTGTCATTAAATTCATCATATAAAAGAGCTACTACATATTATTAATCATATGGGATACTCAAGTGGGTCGAATCAAATGGATACATGTCGAAAGGCCACCTTCCAAAGATCTGAAACATTGAAGTCGGATGAGTGATAATCTGGCATTTTCAGTAATGTGTCTGGAGTCTGGACCTGAACCTGGACCAGATAACTAATTGGGCCTTCTTGGGTGGGCCCCGTTTATGCTACATAAGGATTTTGGCTGACTACTGAGCTTCAATGTCTAGTGATAGCGGTGTCCATAAACACCAGTCCTACTAATGTATAGAAATTAAGGCGAATCAGCTATCAATGTCAATGCCAATACCAGACCGATTTAGTTGATAGCGAAGGCCCTTAAATTCTAGCAAATTTCCTCCTCACAGTCATGCCAGTTAGTTATTTGCTGGTAGATCTATATCATTTTCTGTACATGTAGGGTCCATCCAGGCCATTTATTATGGGCACACATGAAGTCAGGGGCCCTAAATTCATGTGAATGGTTCACATATTCACTTCGTATTGAGAAAGGCATTTGTGATTTGAATTTTGTTTGTTAAGTATTTTTCTCATCATTAAATGGCTGTCAATCAGACAATAAGACCATCCATTCAATGTGAATTCTACTTATTATTAAAAAAAAACCCTTGTGGATTGTAGTTCAATGAAATCTAAACTCTAGACTCAATGAGATTTGAACTTATCAGCAAAATTATGCAGCCTGGATGATTCTAAAGTTATGGTTTTTTTTTCCGTAGATAAAATATCCATTATCTTTTAAGAGGACTTTTGGGTGAATCAGTACAACTGATATGAAAATGAAAAAAATAATAACAATAAAGAATGTGTATGCTTTTATTTTTGGTTTCAATAGAAATTTGAATCAAGATACAAATTTAGACATGTTTGGATCATAGGACCAAACTGTAAACCAAGATATAACACATTAAGATTTATTAAGGGCATGTTTGTTCAATGTAATTGAAGTTTTGAACTCCTAAGACTTTTAAGACTTAGTATTCACATTAATGGTAAAAAAAAAAGAAAAATCAAAACTGAATATTAAAAAATGACCAATGACTTCCCCATTAATGGAAATTAAAGTGAGGGAAGATGGAAAATGAATATATACCACAACCATTAGCGTAGTAGTTCGAATTCTAGGAAAGTCAATGTCTCATTTACATCACTATTTTTTATCTTTTCCCTTGCCTCTTTATCATTCACCCGTAGCCTCTTTAACAATGATTTAGTAGAGCTAAAAGTTTTGGGGGCCCAGATTTCTAAATTGCAAGTCAAACAATATGCAATAAAATAAATAAAACGAACTTGCAAGTAAAACAATCAACTACACAAGTGGAAGAGATGTAGATTTTTAACATGGAAAACCCTAAATGGAAAAACTACGAGCCCTTCCGACTAGTAAAACTAAGTACTAATTTTGAACAGCTACAAAATATACTCATAACTCTTTTCAGTCAGTCCCTTGACCTAGGATGTAGTTCTTCTTGTAAGAATCCACGACACGATTAGCCTCGCATACTCCGCTCTTTACGTTTGATCTAATTACCTTGATTTCACAAGATGAGTAATCTCCTACAAGAAAATAGAAGCAACAAACTCTAAAACTCAAAACTTCAGCAAAGTCTTTCCAATTGAAGCTCTAGAAAAAAAGGAATCTCTAATGTGAAATCTCAATTTAGATTATGGAGATGGATACCTTAAGATTGAAAAAACACCTTTTTGATAGCTCACAATTCGTGCCTTAAAGTTAGAGTTCAAGTATGAACAAAAAAAGCAACTTTGATACAAATAAGAAAGTTTTTCATGCAAGTTGATTGTTTTTTTTTTTTTTTTCTGCTAAGTGCTCGAGCAGATAAATGGGTACTCGAGCGGATGGCATTTTCGTAAATATTTTAAAATTTTTTCAAGGCATAACTCTATCATTTTAGCTCTAATTGACTCAATATTGAAACCTACGTATATCTACTCATAATGAACTTTCCAATGGTATGTAAATTGTCCTGATTCAATTGTTGGTTTGAGAGATATAATCATTTCTCTCCAAAGACCTCCATTCAAGTAACTCAATAGGGGACACTATAACCCAATCTAAAAAAATATAAAAGTACAACTCAATTGGACCAGAGTTTAGTCCAACCCACGAATTGGACAACATATAAAATACTAACAATAGCTCATTTGATGATTATAAATTCCTAGGTATGCTATTCAAACAAAGAGACCCTAAAACCTAGCAATAGCTCATTTGATGATCATGAACTCCTAGGTATGCTATTCAAGCAAAGAGGCCCTAAAACAGTTCAGTTATATAGGTTCTTTCCACATTAATGCTATTTTGGATCTAGATTAAGGTCTGAGTTTTGCTTCTCTTGACAGTAAATTCTAATAACATACTCATTGTACTCACACATTCGATCCATCTTGGTTTCAAGATAGATCCATTCTCTAAAATTGGATTCGAATTGATATAAACCAGTTGTTCAGCTTAAAGATTCAACATGTTTATACCTCGGATGGATCTCTGATTATTCCAAGGCTCTGACGATTTGGCAAATTTGGTCCATTAAGCCTTTTATGTAGATCTCTTGTCAACACGACACAACGTGTATGTTCTCGAATCTTCTTAGTACTAAAAAAAGGTATGCATGTTATAAAGGCTAAAATGTTTCATATCAGAAATTGGACCACTTTGACCTAACGTGAAAGCTTTAATGAATTCCACAACCATTAAAACATGTTGGTGAATGTCAACCATGCTTGGTCTGTGTGGTCACACTGGAGGCCTATGTGTACAGAGATTCTACACTACACGGCTGGATTGAGTCTCTCATTCCTCTTGCACGTGTTTGTCTTTAATACGTCGGTACAAGATGGTTGTGTATAAGTAGGTACACAACCATGTTATTTATTTACGATGTTACAAGCACATATATATATATATATATATGCTTTTTATGCAGCTAACTCATGGGGATCACTTAGATGAGTGCCTTTTTATTAGTGGTTGTGGGATATTTAAAAAGGTCTCCTTTTGAATAAAAGTCAATAAAAAAAATCAACCCCATCAATCATTATAGCCCTTGATTTAATAGCACTAATATATAGTGGTCTTTTAACTATAAATTTCTTTGAGATTTAATACAACAGTGGATAAAGGTTTGAAGAGAGAGTGAGGACATCTGAGTGCCAAATAATGGCAGATGAGAGTGTGAAAGGGCCTACACCATTCAAACGTGTATGTTCTCGAATCTTCTTAGTACTAAAAAAAGGTATGCATGTTTTAAAGGCTAAAATGTTTCATATCAGAAATTGGACTACTTTGACCTAACGTGAAAGCTTTAATGAATTCCGCAACCATTAAAACATGTTGGTGCATCTCAACCATGCTTGGTCTGTGTGGTCACACTGTAGGCCCTATGTGTACAGAGATTCTACACTACACGGCAGGATTGAGTCTCTCATTCCTCTTGCACGTGTTCGTCTTTAATACGTTGGTACGAGATGGTTGTGTATAAGTAGGTACACAACTATGTTATTTATTTACGATGTTACAAGCACATATATATATATATATATGCTTTTTATGCAGCTGGCTCATGGGGATTACTTGGATGAGTGCCTTTTTATTAGTGGTTGTGGGATATTTGAAAAGGTCTCCTTTTGAATAAAAGTCAATGAAAAAAATCAACCTCATCAATCCTTATAGCCCTTGATTTAATAGCCGTAATATATAGTGGTCTTTTAATTTTAAATTTCTTTAAGATTTAATACAACAGTGGATAAAGGTTTGATGAGAGAGTGAGGACTGAGTGCCAAATCATGGCAGACGAGAGTGTGAAAGGGCCTACACTATTCAATGGTAGGCCCAAGTAGGGATGCTCATGGGCTAGGCCGAGCCCGAGAACTTGGCTCGGGCTTTGCTCGCTTTTGCCTGAGCTTGGGTTAAAATTTTGGGCCCATTTGTTATATGTGCTAGGCTTAAGCTAAGTGGTAGTAAGCTCGAAGCCAGGCCCAACCCAACCCTAATAAGTGTATTTAGCTGCAACTTCTCCTTTCTACGTTTCTTATGTTGCGTGTAAATCTTGCATGATAGAAATTTTAAAAATTATTTATCAAAGAACACTATTCAAAAGGCAAACGATGTCCATTTAATTGGTTCGTATTAGAAAAAAGATCTCTTGGTTATACCAATGTAGTTCTATTTTGTTGATAAGTTATATGCTTTTATTAAAAAAAGAGGCAACATCAACTTAAAGAACAGAAAATATAGCTTTATATGAAAATTGCAATTACTTTTAATAAATATTTTTTTACATTTTAGATGGATTCATTTAGACATGACAGTGTGTATAAATAAGAATTGGTGCATGATAGCCATGTTGGCCTCACCAAAGACCAACTTAAGGGTGTTTAATAATTGGGCCCGAACTTAATAAATTTTATATGTACTAGGCTCGAGCCAACGACTTATGGACCGATTCTGGCTTAGGCCAGGCCTAAGCTTAAAGATTTTAATCAAGGCTGGGCCCGGGCTTTGACCAGCCGGCCCATGAGCACCCCTTGGTCAAAGTGAGCCTCACAAAGCTGCACTGCATATGTTGCTACTTGTGGGAGAATATATTTTAAGGAATGAGATAATAGTGAAATGATGCTCAAAATAATGATAATGGGTAGTGAGTTCTAAAGTGTATCCATAATCATGATAAGGTGAGAAGTAACTTCTTAAGATCCATTAACCCTTTCAGTGCATACGTCCCTTACTGACATTTAGTGTACACTCTTCATGGGGCCCATTGTGGACCCCACCAAGGGATAAGACCGGGAGTGGTGGAAAGATCCATGCAGGATTACCCTAGACTTCAAGTTTTGCCCCAATTACATGTTCATAATCCCTTCATCCGCTACTTATAAATCTAGTTCATTCGGATTAGTGTACAGTCGATCCAATGATCCAGCCTATTCGGATATAACAAAAAATTAGTAGATGTTGCAATTCAGGGGGATCATGTGTGTGGTGCATTTGGATGAATTATACAGTTGGCCATACCTAGAGTTCTCACGAAAAAAATGATGAGGAATAGATGCATATGAAGATTGTCTTATATATATGTATATGCACAGAGAGAGAGAGAGAGAGAGAGAGAGAGAAAGAGAGAGAAACATCGCTAGACCATTTCTCTCTCTCTCTCTCTATGCATATATATAGGTATTTCAGAGCAAAAACTTTGTTGCATATTCAGAATACCCTGGATGACAGTTATAAAACTTTCATGTTAGATCTAAAGTTATCTAATGAAAATTAGAGAAAAAGCCCTGTTGCATATCCATTACAAAAGCTCTGCTTTTGGTAGATGGTTTATTCTCACAATCCTTTTCTATTTGTTAGATATTCTTTGTTATAAGATGTATTATCATATGTGGATGCCCACATTGGGACCCACATGAGATAAATAGATTACAAGGGTTAGGGTTTTTCCTTATTGGGTTGCTTGAGGAGGAAGCAATCTTATTCTATAAATAAGATCCTCCTCCCCCCATTATGTACACACAGATCTAATGAATAAGAGCTCTCTCTCTCTCCCTCCCTATTCTAACACGTTATCAGCACGAGGCTCTCTTCTTTTTCCTCTTCTTTCTACGTCTCCTCTTTCTCCATTGTAGAAATCGGAGATCAATTCAATTCACAGATGATGGGCCTCAGCAAATCGAAAAAAAAGGGGCTGGATCACAAACGGTCAAGTTGCAGATCACTGCCTAAAAAGAAGATCAAGATCTGGCTTGATTTTAATTCTGTTGAGGGATCCCTACACACCTACAGTCGCCGCCTAATCATCCCTCTCAAGACCGCGGCGATGAGCGAGAAGCAGAACCGGATCCAACCCCTAACCCCTCCGCCTGGTCCTTCGGCGGCCTCATGAAGACCTTCGCCGCCCGCCCCCAGCTCCGCTCCGTCATCGACACCTACCGCCGTGACCTGGAGGAGTTCCGCGCCGGCCTCGGTAAGGAGACGGCGGCGATCCGCGACGCCGCCTCCCGAGCCGTCAAGGACCTCCCCGCCTCCCTTGATACCGGCGCCTCCGTCGGGCAGGAGTCGCTCGAGTCGGCCGGGCAGGCGATCGACGACTTCGGCAGCTCCGTCTGGCGAGGGACGGCGGAGATCATCTCGCAGGGGAAGGACGCCATCCTCTCCGCCGATCTCGACGGCGGCAGCGACTCTGAAGCCTTGAATCCCGCCACCGCCTCCGCCGCCAGCGGACAGAGCAGCGAAAAGGGTGTGTATATCCCTCTCTCTCTCGCCGCAACACCCCCACCATTTGCCGGTCGCCACTTGCAGTCCCTACCTCTCCTACTGTAGCCCAGGGTAAACAAAAAGGGGCGACAGGTTCTGTTGCAGAACCCAAAATAGAAACAAAGAAAGAAAAGGAAGGTCGTGATTTAATATAATAAAAAAAAAAAAAAACAAAAGTCGATTCTCAGATTTGTCTTTCACAGTGACACTGTCACGTGGGTGTGTTTCCCATTTTGGGTATGGTACACCAAGGCACCACAATCTATAGTGATCCTTCAGGCCTGGGTTTTGGGTAGGTCAGTCCAGGTTCGGGTCAGCCCAACCCAAGTAAGGCCCAGAATCAGTGCGAGGTCACGATGATGTCAGCAGATGCAAATCAGGTTCAAAAGACTATTTTACTAGATCGAAGGGTTGAGATTTGAAATTGCGATATCTTGACGATCCGGAGTCCGATTTGAGATCCGTTTGTACATACGGAAAGCTCGCGAGCAGATCTACACATTGGTACTAAAAAGAGGATGATTCAAAGGTTAAGTAATTTCTCCTTCTTTTATTATCTTTTATTAGTTTGATAATTATACACTTGCATTTATTTTATTCCTTTTCGATATGCAAGTATTTATAATTTTAATTTGAGTGATGAATAATTTATTATTTCTTATCAAAAGGAGATCATGATAAAAATTGAAAATCATGGATCATAAATAGAACCAGAAGTTCTATGCAAGTAATTTGGACCGGAAGTTCCATATGACATTTAGATCTAAAAGTTCTATATGGAATCAACAACTCGGACTCGAGATTCCATAAATTCTTTTAGCCTATGAACCAGAAGTTCATTTGAATCCGGACCAGAAGATCCGTCGATTCCGGACCAGAAGATCCGTTGGTTGTTTTACTCTGAAACCAGAAGTTTTCAGATCTACAATACGTATTCGAAGTTCCATATGATATTTAGAACCAGAAGTTCTATATGGAATCAATAATTCGGACTCGAAGTTCCGAAAATTATTTTAATCTATGAACTAGAAGTTCATTTGAATCCGGACCAGAAGATCCATCAATTCCGGACCAGAAGATCCGTTGTTTATTTTACTCTGAAACCAGAAGTTTTCAGATCTACAATACGTATTCGAAGTTTCATATGATACTTAGAACTAGAAGTTCTATATCGAATAAATAACCTGAACCTGCAGTTCTGTATGTTATTTTAATTTAGAACCTGAAGTTCTAACTCGTACTGAAAGATCCATGAACTATTTTAATTTAGAACCAGAAGTTCTGATTCTTAAGCTGAGAACCCGATGTTCTAAACTTCAATTTCTAAATTCTTCATCACATTTTTATTATTATCTTTGATTGGATGTTAAGAACCTGAAGTTCTACATTTTATTTCTGTTTCTCCTATACATTTATTTTTATATTTTATAACATTATACTGCATGCTTGATATAATTACTTCGGTATAATTATCACTAATGATTATCTGAAACTTTAGTTTTGATGAATTTATTATTGCCAGAAGCAGTAGTTCCAAATAATAGAACCTGCAGTTCTATATCCAATGAATAATCTGGACCTGAAGATCCATACATTATCTGGAACCAGAAGTTCTAAGATTTAGAATATGAACCTGAAGATTCATATTTATCATCAAACTTGGAGCTTTGATTTCTAAAGATTCAAAGTAGTGTAGATCGATACAACGACCATGAAATCAAACCTGAAGTTTTGATAGAATCAGAAGTTGTGATTCAAACCTGAAGTTTTGATAGAATCAGAAGTTGTGATTCAAACCTGAAGTTTTGATAGAACCAGTAGTTCTAAGAACCTGAAGTTCTATCACTAGCCTGAAGTATTGACAGTACTAGAAGTTCTGATTCATCAGTTAAGAACCCGAAGTTCTAACTTTCTGATTGGCCAATTCTTCATTATATTTTGTCATCGGATATTGAGAACCCGAAGTTCTATTTTTGTTTGATTGTTATTAGTAAATCGATCTTAACACACTTTAAAAGGCTTGGTGATACTATCAAAGTCGGAAATAAAATATCCCTGAAGGATATGGCATACGCTCTTATTTTCGCGCCATCATATCCCCATTAGACAGGGATGATCACCAGCAGATGGTTATACACCCAATGCTTGAAATAAATGCCAGATTAGTCAATTAAAATCCCTCCAGAAGAGGTAGATATAATATGTTCTCCAGTAGAGATGAAATAAACCACCCCAGGAGAGGTGATTGAAAAGGCATTTTGTTTGGAAATTGGGCGAACCACCAAGCATGGTCTGGAAGACCTACAACTACTTTTATGAGTTTGAACATTGAGTTCAGTTCTTAGATATTTTGTTGAATGCTAGGACTTATTTTTAATCCCCCGTATATTATGTTATATTTGCTTTGAATGCTGAATCGTTTAGTTGTTCTTACTTTTATTTTTGTAATGCGATTAACTAGTTATGTAAGTTTATTATTACTTGCTCTATGGCTCATGGAATTCATGAAGCTGAGGATAATATCTGTCCGATAGACAGTGTAACAAAACACACTACATTGAAACAACCAGAAGTTTTTCTCTGAATTAGTGTTTCATTCGTGCATGGCATCGATCATAGCTGTATCCGTACAAATACTTGAATGCTCAGGAAGAGTCTACATAATGGTATTTGTACATCATTACTAGTATTGACAGCCAGAAGCTGATACTAGAAAAGCTAAGTGCATTCTCCTTATATTTCAAGGTTATATTACAAGACAATCTTTAAAAATCGAATCATATTCGATTATGAGCAAAACGACAAAGTTAAGCCAGAAGCTTGTTATTCTAGGGTTCCTATGCTCTGGTAAATTATTGATACTTCTGTTACGTACTCCTTAGAATACCATCTATTGACCATCCTTTTCGCAAAGGATATTGTGTGACATTTGTGAACCTATCTAATCCCGCCCATTAGCACATATTATTAAACCTAGGATACACATCCTTAATCATATTATTAAATTTATAAGGGTTGATAGCGTAGGTTTATGACCTGCATGAACTCAGAACGTAGACTTTATGTTGGTTATACTTCACCCTAATTAATGGATATCTGGACCTAATGACAGGAGATATATTCATTGTTCGTTTTTGCTAATTGTCATCTTGATGAGCCTGTCTTCTCGCCGTTAGGGGGAGATAAGAGAGTTCCTGAAGAACACCTTGTTCCTGAAGAACAATCCGTTCCTGAAGAACGGCGAGAATTAATATGGAATACTTCCACTCAATCTCATCTTGATTTATGTACTTCACAGTGTGAGAATGAAGTACGGAGAATTGTGCACTTAATTACAAATGAATTCCCTGATGCTTTTAATGATGCAGCAAAAGTGACTAGGTCACATGTATCGGCTATGAACACACAAGCACGAATTAATGTCCCTGTAGGACAAGTACGAATTAATGTTCCTGAAGAACAAAGTCCAAATATGGCAGCAAATGAATCTACACATGCCAGAAGCATGGTAGACTTATAGGTTTCAAGGACTTAGCTCCCCAGAAGAGGAGAAATGAGCAATCATATCCCAATCATACTCCAGAAGAGGTATACTCCAGAAGAGTTTATGACAAAATCCACTCTCTCTAAAATTCCTGAAGAAATTGATGTCCCGGAAGAGACACGAGTCCCAGAAGAGACTCGAGAAAGCCCCTGAAGATTCAATGGGTACCCAATAAATAAAAAGATCTCTATACTTTATAATTATTCAAGAGAGAGATGGGATAGAAATGAAATTATCATCGATGACGCATTTGCATATGCGGTAGCTACTCAAATATCAATGGAAATTAAGAATGTTGTTTGGGATATAAAACCACGTTCTATAAATGAATGTCGACAAAGAATATATTGGCCAAAAATAAAGAGATACCATTAAGGAATTACAATCTCTAAATAGACGTGGTATATATGAACCTATAGTACAAACCCCAAACGATGTTAACCCTGTAGGTTACAAATGGGTGTTTGTAAGGCAAATGAACACAAGGCAAACTTGTGATATAAGGTTTCCAGTAGAAACTTGGGATTGAAAACATACACAGTTATATATATGAAAATCCCAGAAGGATTTGCTTTGCCTGAAGCAAAGTCAGAGAGTACGTACTCAATATAAGTAAGACGTTCATTGTACAGCCTGAAGCATTCCAGAAGAATATGGTACAATCGTCTTAGTGAATGTTTATATAAGGAAGAGTATGAATACAATCCCATTTGCCTGTTCCTCTTTATACAATCCTTAAATGGATTTATAATAGTAGAAGTTTATGTTATTTACATAAATAACATATATCTAATCGAGACTCCAGAAGAGCTCGAGAAAACTATTGACTATTTTATCTCGACCTGCAGATCGAGAGAAGTTCTAATGAGATTTTTATTCTTTATAAATATGCTTCCCATATATAGTTTTGCACAAAGGCTTTGGATTGGTATTAAACAAATGTTATGATATTTATGTCTGTTTTATGGTTGAAATCAAATTTTGTAGGATATACAGATTCAGGATATATCCCTGATTCTCATAAGGATCGATCATAGACATGTTATATGTTTCTTCATGTCAATATCATTATTTTTGATATTCTACTAAATTGACTATTGATGGCTACTTATTCTAACCATGCTGAGATTTTTAAGCCAGTGGGGAATGTGTATGGCAAAAATATTTAACTCAGCATAGATGTAGTTCTTGTCAATTACCTCTTAGTACAGGTACTCCGAGCATTATTTGCAAAGACAATGGGGCATGTATTCAACAGATTCAAAAATGATACATTAAAGATGACAAGACGAAACACATTACACCAAAGTTCCTCTTCACTCATGAGCTTCAAAAGAATACCAAGATTGAAGTCAATCAAGTTCGTTCAAGCAACAACCTGGCTGATCAGTTTACGAAGTTCTTGTCAAAACTCAGTATTTTAGAAACTGTATACGAGATTGACATGCCGAATTATGTACAAAGATGTTATCATCAGGGGGAGTAGTCAATCAGGGGGAAGCATCCTGAAGTATGCTACCCAGGACATATGTGCGCTGTACTCTTTTTCCTTCTCTAGGTTTTGTCCCACTGGGTTTTCCTAGTTAAGGTTTTAACGAGGCAGCATTATGCACGTCCAACACCAATTCAATGATCCTGTAGGACGTTGTACTCTTTTTCCTTCGCTTTGGTTTTTATCCCACTGGGTTTTTCCTTTGCAAGGTTTTAATGAGGCAACTGTTATTGAATGGTGGTCATCCAAGGGGAGTGTTATAAGATGTATTATCATATGTGGATGCCCACATTGGGACCCACATGAGATAAATAGATTACAAGGGTTAGGGTTTTTCCTTATTGGGTTGCTTGAGGAGGAAGCAATCTTATTCTATAAATAAGATCCTCCTCCCCCCATTATGTACACACAGATCTAATGAATAAGAGCTCTCTCTCTCTCCCTCCCTATTCTAACACTTTGTTATATTTTAAAATATAGAAGAGATATTGAGCTTCAAGGGCAGTAAAGGATCCAAATTGGTTTAGATGATGAGGCATCGTTAGTATCAGGGGTGAAGCCCTGGTTTTCTTGGAGGGGCAAGATGGTTGGAATTTTAATTATTTTAGAATTTTCATTAATATGCGAAGGAAATTCTTATTTTAAAAATATACCAACATTTAAAGACATAATTTCTCAAAACTTTGTAAGCACACCTAAAACATGGAAATACTATGGCTCATCATAATGACTCAAAATCATTCAAGATAAGTCTTGTCTCATTATTTTAGCATTGATAATTGGCTCTCTATAATCAAAATAGAACTCATGTCTCCAATGGCGGACCTAGGCTTTTCGTTTGGGTAGTACGGCAATGGTCAAGTCAAAAAGTTAAATAATAAAAAAAAATTTTAAGATCTTATCTAAGGAGGTTTCTCGAATCTTGTGGGTGTGACCGCACTAGTGTGACTGCACTTGGATCCGCCCTTGCATGTCCTATTCATCACATGTAAATGGATTCACCCACAATTAATTAATGAGAATTTATTGATATGTTAGTTATGATTGTTTGATAGGCCACAATGCTAGGGTTCGCATAGATGCTTTGAGAAGGCAAGAAGGCAACATTGAGAGTGATTCACCAATTCATGATAAAATGATTAGTGAGTGTTAATGACACAATAATCTAAAACTAAAAGCTCAGACCTCTTAAGGATTTTACTCATATTCCTTATGATGGATATAAGGGGGTGTTTGGATAAATGCAGAATATAATATCATTATATATATATATTTGATCGGTAATAGAAACTTTCATTAAAAGAAGGAGAGAATACAAAGGGGAAGAAAAGAGAATGAAAACTCCAAAGAGAAAGAGTACAAGAGCAATATACCTGTTCACGAGAGACTAATAATACAACACTGATAGAAGGAACACTTCTCTTAACCCCTAACTTTGCTAAAGCATCAGCCGTAGAGGTAGCCGACCTAAGCACATGATGGAAGACAATATCAAAGTTTGTAGATAACATGCGAATTTCATTAAAATGGAATTGGAACTTTCAAGGGTTAGCTTTTCTATTAGATACCCAAGCCACTACATTAGAAGAGTCGCTTTCCATAATTAGGTTGCCATGAAAATGATTTGAAAAGCACTGAAGAGCCTCTAGAATTGCTAAGACCTCCGCTTCATTGGAGTTACACACACCTACAGACTTAGAAAACATAAATAATACCTCACTATTGCTATTCCGAAAAACACCATCAATATCTACTGGGCCTGGTTTCCCTTTTGATTAGATTTTTCATAATGTAAGATTTCATTAGGACTGAATAAAATAGTATAATATTGTTATATTATATCACTTATAGCATTTGGCAATTTATATACATCTTAATATGTTTTTAAGATTTTTTTATACAGTATATGCTTAAATATTTTAATATAAAATTTTTTACAAGAAAGTGAGATATTATAGGATATCTCCTGAATTATCCAAACACCTGCTTTATAATAAGGCTCACCTCAAAAAAAAATTCTTCCATTTAGTGGGATTTGCAAGAGAGGGGAGAGAAAAATGGTTGTAGGATTTCCCTTTCCAGCAATTAGGTCCATTATTTGGACCACTGCAATGCCAACCAGGCCTTTATCAAATGGACTATTGATGTTGACATCCGATACAAATGTTGGTAGCATTTATTTTTCCAAATCGAGTCCACTTTCGACTTTGCAATTTATTCTCTAATTATTGCAGTCATTAATCAAATGGCCTATCTCATGACATGAAGTGAACCCTGCTCCCGTTCAGACATAATCCCCCAACTAAGGAGTCCAGATCCTCTTAACCTTTTGGACCCACGAGGGTGTCATGTCTCACACGAAACCTATAATTCATGTGGACAATGGTGTTACATTATGGTAATCTATATGATAGACCATAATTGATTCACTCATGATCACCATTGCTCAAAAGCCTGATGATTCTAATTTCCTTAAGTGATGAAGAGAGATAAATTAGTTTTCATTGAAAGTACTAAAGAATGAGAATTACCTTCATTAATTTATATAATTCCATGATGTTGAGGGACGGTTATATGTCGGATTGTCATTTCACAGCTCTATACCTGGATGGAGTTGAATTTTTAGTAGCCGCTGTGAAATACATAGTAATTAAATGCATTATGGTAAACACACTTTTCATCTCACAACCCAACTCACAACCTCATAGGGCCTCATTTATATAATGTTAAAAACAAGTGTGGTCCAAAACAAAATAAATGAGGATTGTGAGTTAGAGAGTGTGGCTAGCATTATTGTAATTAAATATATAAAACTGTATCATTAAGATTTTTTTTTAATGAAAAGATCCTCAAAATATATTAATAAGAAGCCAATACCATTAAAAGTATTCTTAAAAGTTCTTATATATATATTAACTTACCAAATGAGCCATTTGAACTCAACCATCGATTAATTATCATATCCTCAGAAGTCATAATTCATAACTTGCATAAAGAAGCACCCTAATTGAAAATTATATAATATTTAAGTAAAAAAATCAACTAACATTACTATATGATATACCTTCACATCTTATTAAAAAAATGAAAATATTTATGATTATAGGTAATACCAATAATTAAAAAAAAACTTGTTTTAAGTCATTTTTTTTGCAGATTTTACTGCACTATATGTGTTGCCCAATGAGTTTTCCAGGTAAGCAAGATTTATTACCGTTATGAATAAAGACAGCATAAAAATGAGAGAAAGTGGTGCCTCTAATTTGGAGCAATGAATGTTATATGAAATGCATTGATTTGTTTTCCAATTTTGCAAAAGTCACTAATTTGTATTCCGATTTTGTCAATCTTAATTGATTTGACTGGGCGCTTCAATTTCGACAATTGTTTCACATTTCTTGCAATAATGTATCCCATCGTGGAGAGTGTACTACTTGGTAGCATTTCAAGAATATATTTTTTAGCGTAGCAAGATCTATAAGATAAATGAGAACAAATACAATTAAGTGTCCTTTCCTTTTTCTTAATGATATCTCCATCTCAATCTTCAAAACAAACTCCATATCCTTCTTCAAAACTACAAACTCCATATCCTTCTTCAAAACTAACTCTATCTCATTTATATATCTTGATTCAGCTTCCTTTCAATTGATCAGGCCTTCTGCAACAAATACCTCCCGACTAATTCGTCATAATTTAATCATATTATTTAATACGTGTTCTATTCTATGATTGATAATATTGTGATGGCAAAAACATGAGCTCTTTCTATTATTTCTTGATGATGTGAGTGTGATGAACGGATTAGATGGATGGCACAAAAACAAATCATCGCAGAATGCCAGCTAGGTGCTACTAGGAAATTTCATTGTAGCAATAAACCATGTTATCCATGGTTGATTAGGCCCTTAAATCGGAATTTGTAGACCCAATGTGCAATCTAGAGCTGTAAAATGACAACAACCAAGGAGATACTTGGCAAGAATGTAGGCCCATAAATAGGATTATTTACGCTTGTTGGTAGACTTAAAGGTGATGCAGATTGCTTTTAATAGTTTGGTTAGTACCTGTAAATAATGTATGTAGCACTAATAAAATTAGAGTTTACTAATGTAGCACGCTCTTATACAATATGGAACTTGAAAATTTTCAATATCTGTTTGTCAGTCCATGTGCTGTCGTATGTCAATGTTGAAATGACTTCTTGATAATTAATGATTAGCGTAAAAGGCAAACCTATATTTGAAAAAAAAACTATTTTCCACCTTTATCAACTTGGTTATGCTTCAATCTTAAGATACTTGTTCACAATTTACAAAGCAGTTTCTTTTACAAATTATTTATTGAAACTTACAATTATGTGTTTTTTAGAATGCTTGTTGTTCAATATTGTGTGATTGTGACAAAGAAGCATAGCTTCTTCCTTATTGGTGATTACAAGTGAAACCTATAGTATTTTTATCTTTTAGGAAGAATGTTATAAAGTTAAATAACACTACAACATAATGGTGTTTTGGCGAGGAAATATGGCGACGAAATAAAATTTCATTGCCTAAAGTTATTATTAGCGACGAAATTTATTTTTCTTCAGCAATTTAAGGGAAAAAAATTATTTTAGCGAGGAGTAAAATTTCGTCTCTTTAAGGTAAAATATTGTCGCCAAAAGCCATTATTAGCTACGAAATTTATATGTCATCGCAAATTTCAATAAATACGTATGTTCGTGCAAAAAAAAATTTGGGTGACACATAGGCGACGAAAATTATCGTCGCAATAAAAACCGATTGGGGACGAAATGAATTTCGTCGCCCCAAAGTCTATATATTCCTTTGCGATAGAACGCAGACCGCTCCTGTTCATTTCCGCCCCTGCCTCCATCCTCCTGTCCACGCCGAAGCCTCCATCCTCCATCCTCAACTTCCATCCTCCATCCTCCTGTCCACGCCGAAGCCTCCATCCTCCATCCTCAACTTCCATCCTCCATCCTCCTGTCCAAGCCTCCATCCTCCATCCTCCTGTCCACGCCGAAGCCTCCATCCTCCATCCTCCTTCGACCTTCGACCTCCATCAAGAGACATCTGCTCCAACCTTCATCTTGTGAAATCGAGAGATCTCTACTCTAATCTCTCATTTTGAATCCAGGTCTGTTTCAAGCCCTAAATCTCGGTTTTTTTTCCCTCTAGTTTGGATGGTGATGTGTTAGTGAAGATATTATTGTTGCTTGCAATGTGTTTGATGAAATGCCCGAAGGAACTACATACAAAAAGATATTTGGGCAATTTTAGTCTTTATCCGTTGTTTTGATCAACTCTGATAAGCTTGCATTACGTTGGTAGGCCTTCCTTTATAACCTTGATTTGACCATCCTAGTTCTCCATTATGATTATGCACCGTAAGTGGCTCTTCTAGATTTGGTCTGAGCATCCATTTTTATGAGCTCTTAGTAAATGGTAAGGAACAATGCAATGGAGGGAAGCCCGAGCCATCAATGGTAGGAGTCACAGTTCAATAAAAACTCCTTAACAGCGTGTGAGGGTTGGTCTCAAACTAGAATATTCCTCTTGTTTTAGATAATCCTAGGGCTGTCAATGGGCCAGGGACCTTTTGTCAGCTTAAGACCAAGGTTGTCATTGTGTGGCTCTGGTCTTGTTGTTCGGCCTTGACCCAGTTCTGGACCTGCCAAATTTTTTATCACAAGTCAATGTTTGGCAATGTTATGGCCGCCCAAGGACCTAAGTTGATGTTTGGTGGAGAAATAGATTAGGATACACAGACCTTAGCTGTATGCATAGTATCCAACCTTGAGGCATATTTGCCTCAGTCTAAATTCTTGACAGGGCAGGACAGTCTTCGTTTGTTCCACTCGACAAAATTCAGCTGAAATTTCTGATTTGGATGAAATGTGTATGTTGTTTTCTGACCTTTAGGAGATAAAAGCAGGGCCTAGGCCATTTTGTTAGGACTTTTTTTTTGGGAATGGTTTGTTAGGCCTATCTACAGCAGGTTAAATTTTGAATGGGGAAAAGATCTGAGGCCTTCATAAAAATTAGCAAAAAAGGTTGGATTCAACCTGAAAATTCCGTATACTGAAGGCAAATTGGCTGGAACCTTGGTTGTAAGTATGGAATTAGCGATTACCCTGGAAAAGAAGGATCAACCCAGACCAACTCATTATACATAGGAGCTAGAAGGTTTTTGCTGATTTTATCGGTAGCAGTTAGCTAAAAATACCACCCATCCAAAAGTAAACCTCAGGCACATTAGCCCTCGGGGTACCTTCCAATTCTTTAGGGTTGCATCCATTGATTCGGCTAATTCTTCTGGATGCCAAAGGCGTTATTGCCATTCCGAAGTAACCTTGCATAAAAAAACACCCTATTTTCCCACTATGTTAGATTGGCTTAGTGGCATTTGGAGCCAGAAATCAGTTTTCTGAGAACCTAACCATGGTTTTCAATTTTGTTTCATTAGAGCTTGGTGGTAGTGGGATATTAGGAAAATCCACTTCCACTAAAATCTGAATTCCACGTGTTCTATCAAAACACAATCCTCGATTTTTATGGGGGCAGTGTGGATATTACAGAAGAATGGTTTCTTGGAAGTAGAACCCCACTTCAAAAAACAGTCCAGGACTAGAAATTCTGAATCATGGTTTGCTTTGCATTTGTAAATGTGAAGGCATATGGTGGGGGAGGTTCTCATGGTTCGAGCTCTTTTTGGATACTATTTTTGTTTCTAGGTTTTGTTTTTACATGGAAATGCTAGCCAAATGATGTACTTTGGTTTTTACTTCAACGACAGCTTTATACTGGAAATGTAACATGGGTGTTGTTTGGTGGATTAACTATCTGTACTAGATCAGCTTCATTGGACGTTGTTGGCTTTTCCATCAATGGCAACAATTTCAAACCGTTAACAGCTTTCATATTTATTGTTCACTTACATTTCCTTTGACTTGGCTACTGATTTGCGATGGGACTGATTCTTTATAAATAATTAATTTAAAAAGCCTTTTTTTTTATGGTAGGGATGCTAGTACACGTGCATGCCAGTCATATGTTCAGGCTGCATTTAGATATTTGGATTTCAATTATATGCACTTTATTTTCATGAAAATTTTAAAAGTCAGGTTGTTTGAATTTCTTTTTTTTTTATACAGTACATTTTGTATCCGCCCTTATCCCTTCTTTCTCTCTAATTATTCTCTTTTACTTCATTGTAGAAAAAAGTTTTTGTTTAATTGGGTGGTTTTCTATTGTTTCATATCTTCTGATTTCTAATGGAGAGAGAGAGATATCTCCTCTTGCAATAGTCACTTATAATGCTCATGTGCCTTCTTTTGGTTCCATGGATTATAATATATTGTCGCAATATATCGGTTTGGGTTGAATTGTATATTGCAGGTGATCAGTACTCATAGATAAGAGTTGGATGACACTGGCCGGGACAGCTATTGGTAGAATTAATTCGAGATATATAGAAGGGGTGAAAGCATTTGTTCAATTTGCAATGGGGGTTGCTGACCGGGAAGGAAAGATTAGGTGCCCGTGTAAGAGGTGTGTGAACTTTTACCGGCATCCCGGTAATATTGTGGGAGGTCATCTGATTCAGAATGGAATTATCCCATCTTACACTGACTGGGTGTATCACGGTGAAACTCGTACATCGGTGGACAAGGTGGATGTTCAGGGTGATATTGAAATGGTAGACGACAGGGACGATGAATTGAGTGGTATTGATGTATTGGTGGAAGACCGGATAATAGCAGAAAATATTAATGGTGACGAGGTAGGGGAATCAGTTGATACGACGCAGAGGGATAAGGTGCGAAAGTTTCACAAATTGTTGGAGCATGTCCAGTGTGAGTTGTATCCTGGGTGTACGGAGTTCAGTCTGTTGAAATTTGTCATTACAATGCTTAATGTGAAGGTGATGAACAAATGGAGCAATAAGTCTTTCAACATGTTGCTTGACGTGCTACAGAAACTGTTACCGAAAGAAAATTTGGTCCCGAGGTCAACTTATGAAGCCAACAAGATATTGTGTGAGTTGGGCATGGGATACGAGGCCATTGATGTATGTAATAATCAATGTGCCCTGTTTTGGAAAGAGAATGTAGGCCCAGATACATGCCCGGTGTGCAAGGAGTCAAGATATAAGCACAATCATGGTCGGGGTAAGAAGATTGCTCATAAGGTCCTGCGTTGGTTCCCATTGCTACCAAGGTTGCAGAGACTGTTCATGTCAAGGAAGATAGCCGAGCGGATAAGATGGCACAGTGCTCAGAAGCGCATGGATGACGGTTTGTCAAAGCATCCGTCCGATAGCTTGGAGTGGAAGGAATTTGACATACAGCATCCAGAGTTCGCCATGGAGCCTCGGAATGTAAGGCTGGGCCTGGCAACCGACGGTTTCAACCCTTTTGGGAATATGAGCAACTCATACAGCATGTGGCCCGTCATACTCATGCCATAAACCTGCCACCATGGATGTGTATGAAGGAGCCATTCTTTATGATGTCTCTACTTATTCCTGGACCAATTCCACCGGGGAGAGAGCTTGATGTTTACTTGAGACCCTTGGTGGACGAATTGAAAGATTTGTGGGAAAACAGTGCATTGACATACGATGCCTCGACTGAACAAACTTTTCGGATGTGGGCCGCCGTGATGTGGACCATACATGATTTTCCAGCATATGGCGACTTATTTGGGTGGAGTACAAAAGGTTATCTAGCTTGTCCCACCTGCAATGATAGCCCTATTTTGGTACGTCTGAAAAATAAGATTGGGTTCCTCAACCATCGATGCTACTTGCCAGAGAACCACCCTTGCCGGAACAATTATAAGGCCTACAACGGGAAGTGTGAGCGCCGGGTGAAATCGCTGGAGTTACCAGGTCAGAAGGTACTAGATCAGTTGGAGCGCATGCCAAAAATCAGGTTAGGAAAGGGTCTAAGCAACAAGAAGGGACCCTGTGACATGTATATACTGAACTGGACAAAGGTGAGCATATTGTATGAGTTGCCATACTGGAAAAAGAAGAAACTCAGTCACAACATTGATGTCATGCACGTAGAGAAGAATATCTGCGAAAGCTTATGCGGAACTCACTTGGGACTCGATAAAAAGAATAAGGATACAAATAATGCATGATTGGACTTAGAAGATTGGGGAATAAGGAAAGAGTTGCATATGAAGCAGCATGCTGACGGATCTTATGAGAAGCCTCGGGCAAGTTTTTCGTTGTCACTGGCGGAGAGAGAGGGTTTCTATAATTTTTTGAAGTCGGTTAAGTACCCTGATGGATATGCAGGGAACATATCAAAGTCGGTGAATACGCGAAATGGTAAATTGTTGGGCCTCAAAAGCCACGACTGTCACGTACTTATACAACGGATTCTTCCAATTGGGATGCGTGGTTATGTGAACAAGGAGATTGGCACGGCGTTGTTTGAGTTGGGCAACTTCTTCGAGAATCTATGCTCGAAGACTCAACGACTCAGCGACCTAGAGCGGCTAGAGAAAGGGATAGTCTGGATACTGTGCAAATTTGAGAAGATCTTTCCTCCGGCTTTCTTCGATGTCATGGTCCATCTTGCCGTTCACTTACCCCTTGAGGCTATGCTTGGAGGACCGGTGCAGTATCGGTGGATGTATCCGATTGAAAGGTAACTCGTGGTCCGCTTGAGTATGGTTGAATGCTATGCTTTGCATTCTTATTTTTCTTGAGTACATGCAACATAACTCTAAACTAGTATGATGTTTATTTGAAGGTTTCTTGGAACCCTTAAGGGATACGTTTCAAATCGAGCTCGTCCGGAAGGATCAATCGCTGAAGCATACATTGTCAAAGAGTGCATCAATTTTTGCTCATTGTATCTTGATGGGATCGAAACCGTATTTGATCGAGTTGAGCGGAATTTAGATCGGGGCAAACGGCCCCCGGGTCTGGTAGTCTTCACAGAGACGGCCCATCTAATAGGTCTAATCACGCGGGACGGCGACTTATCAAAGTCAATGCGGGATGTGGTCCATTGGTCCTTACTACTCAATAGCCCTGAGGTGGAACCATATCTAGAGTACGTGATTTGGCCCATTGGTTCTTGTTATTCAATCAATTTGCTTCTTAATAAGTGTATAATGCTAAGTCATCACTTGTACGTTGTGATTAGGGAACACAAAAGAGCCTTACATGTTCCTTTCGGAAATGACATCAACCAGATACAACAACAGAAGTTTCCCAAGTGGTTTAAGCAGCGTGTAAGGCATATACAACTTTGCAATACTTATTTTTCTTTTTTACTAATTTACCTTTTAGTAACATAAGTCACTTGTACTTCATGTTTTCTGTGGTTGTAGATTAATGCATTACATCATGCCCGTTCACATGAGGTAGATGATCAACTATGGTCATTAGCAAATGGTCCACAACAGTTGGTGAAAAAATATTCTGGTTGTATAGTTAATGGTGTAAGATTCCACACACGTGACCTGGACGACCGCCGTACAACCCAGAATAGTGGTGTGCTTGTCGAAGGACCACACGGGGATGAGTTGACACACGAGTTCTACGGTCACCTGTGCAATGTTTGGGAACTCGAGTACATGTGTCGGCATACGGTTGTGATTTTCGAGTGTGCCTGGTACAATACTGGTAACGTAACCGGCAGAAGGGCAATATACAAAAGGAACCACACTGCACAAGCATTGATATTAGGAGTCAGTGGTGTGAAAATGACCCTTTCATCTTGCCTAGTCAGGCGAAGCAAGTGTTTTACCTTAATGATACTAAGTTGGGTGAGCACTGGCGAGTCGTGCAACGTGTCCAGACTAGGGGCTTGTATGATTTCCCAGTGGTGGGTGATATGGAACCCAGTAGCTCATATGGGCTTGGTGATGGTGTGTTTCAAAAAGAAATCAATACCATGGCTATCCAAGTGGTCGATGAAGATATTGATGTTCCTAATCACAGGGATGGAGTGCAAGGCGAGGTCATTGCAGGTGATATGATTATCCGGGCAAGGAGCCATGATAACATTGGTGATGATGATGCTGATACGGATGAAGCTGGGATGGAAGATGGGACATATGAGGAACAAGATGAGGAGCATGTTGATGCTTATGATATGGATGATGATATTGATTATGATATGTAGTTTTTTTTTTCATGATTTGTACAGGACAAAATTAATTTCTATGCCATGTATGCTGATGATATGGATGATGATATTATGTATGTGTTTGCTATTTCATATATTTGTGTTATATGTTTTTTTTGTGAACTTACGTTCCGTACGTGGAGGTAAATGATTATGCCATGTATGTTTTACAATGATTATACATAGCATGTCTTACAATCTAAGTGAATTCCATCTGTATAGCATCAGAAACAATGCCTACGGGTGGAAAACGATATGTCAAACCTGGCCATGTAACAACAAGATACGAGAATGTCAGGGCAAAAAGAATTATGGAGAACAAAAAGAGATTTGATGCCTTGGGGTTAGGGCATATTGCTTTTCCATGGGGGAGCCCTCCACTAAGTTAAGGCATAGGATGAATAAGGGTAGGCGAAATAGAGATGGTGATGATGCTTACATACCATCAGAGCATGATGATTCCAGCTCTCCATTAGAAGAGGTAATATGTCCAATTTGTGTGTCAGGTGTGCTTAATATCTTGACGATCGGAGTGATTTGCAAAAGTATCGAGATATTTGAAATTATTTATCATTTGTTGTTGTTAGTTTCATTACATATGCATATGTGTAGTGACGATGTCATGTTATGTGCACTAATTCTCATTTATGTTTTGTTAGGTCTCGGAGATGCCACCGCGTGCGATGACCCGCACAAGCGCATCTGGACATGGCCGGGATGAAGGGGAGCCCTCCGCATCACATGCTGAGGAAGGGGGCGGGTCCACACAGAATACTTTTGTGGATAATTCGGCTAGGGGGGACGGGAGCAGTACAAGCAGTGCAGGTACATTTCCAAATCGATGTACATTGTTACTATAATGGATATAGATTTTTTATATTGACTAAATGAATGTTATGTTTTAACTTATAGGTTTAGCCACTAGTAGGCGTACCCGTGGCCCGACGCGGGGTGTACAGCTTTCGGAGCTTATTCATGGAGAGAACGCCAAGCTCCCAGTGCCCATCCCCATAGAGTTCTATGCTCCTGTAGGGCGTTACGCCAACAGATTTGCCTCCGAGGCAGGAGTACGGGTTCGGACCGATCTGGCAGATCTATTTACTGAGCGTTGGTCTGCCATTCCGAAGGATACCAGAGCACCGATCATCGCATCCCTGAAGGTTGTTGCTTTTATGTCTATTCTGAAGAATATTTGAGTATTGTTCATTTTTACTGTTGAATATGATTTTCATAAAATGCATATATATATTTTTTGCAGAGCAAGTTTGACTTGTAGGGTGATCCGGTCGTTATTGAGACAGTCACAAATACAAAATGTGCTCGGAGGCTTAGCGACAACAACCACAAGCTGTACAAGGATTATCAGCAACTTGTTGCCAATTTTGGAGAGGAGTATGCCCGGAGCCACCCACCGAAGCGATGCCAATCATTAGATAAGTGGATTGGTCTCATCAACAAGAAGTGGAAAACCGAGAAGTTCTTGGTAATTCATACTTCTAATGCTCATGTATGTTTCTGTATTAATTTATTTAATAATTCTATAATTTCATTGATTTAACTAGAAACAATCAGAGACCAACAAAGGGAACCGACGATAGCTGAAGACCAACCATGCATGCTGCTCCAGGTCGCTCCCTGTCAAGGCCACTGATGCGGTGCGTGCCATATTTTATTTGTGATATTTTAGTATAATCGTTGTCATCATTAATTTCACATATAGAATTGCTAATCTCTCAGATGCAAGCCAATGAGGGTCGGCTGCCTGAGTTTCCTGAGTTCTACAAAGACACTCACTTCAATAAGAAGACGGGAAAGTGGGCGGCTGCGGAGTGCGAGCGTATATATGTATGTATACCAATTGTACTTTGATTTTAAATGATAAATGACACCAACTTCAAGTTTATAATTAATTGTTTGCTTCCTCTAAAAAATGACAAGACGAGCTTGTGGGAACGCAAGATTTGCATTGCTCGCATCCTGATGCGATCCCACTGACAGCAGAGGAGCTGTCAGTGAAGGTCCTGAAACAGAGGTCTGCCTATGTCAAGGGCATCGGCATGAGGCCCTCTTCCTCTCTTCGGACCACGGCCACCTCCTATCAAGGACCGAATCCGGAGGTGGTCCGCCTACAAAGCGTGGTCGAGGAGCAGCAGAAGCAATTGGATGAGGCATGACATCTCCTCTCCTCACAGGCGAGCCAGATGGAGACGATCATGGAGTTTATGAGGAAGATGGGTTACCAGGGGCCTTCTCCGCCCCCTGATGGCTCAGCTGGTGCTGGTCTTATTGCCTAGTTAGTATTTTCTTTCTTCTCTATCTACTATGTCCATAATTCAAGTCCTAAGAAGTTATATCCTTCACCTTACACCTTTTGTGATGATGAATCCTTTTTATTTTGTGATGGCATGTTGCCTCCTTTTATTAGTTTTATGTTTGTTTGTTTTAGTCAGTTTGTTTCCCCAAGGGCAATAGTCCAAAAGAATCAAAAGGCCACAAAGGGATTCTTAACAGCATTCTGAACTGGTGTGTTGAAGTTGAGAGCAGTCCAGATGACCACAAGTAGCACATTTTTAGAATTTAAGAATGTTCCCATACTTAGTCCAGACTGTTTTTTCTATTTAGTTTTTTTTAGGATAGTTCAGATTTCTTGTGAGAGCAAAAAAAGAACAATTTAGAAGTTGATGCATTGCATCAGTTGTCGTACTTGTAGCTCCCTTGGCCCACTAAACTCCACAGTTCTCTCCTGTTCCAATCTACTACTGTTTTGTCTTCATTAGATGGTTGGCAAGAACCATCTGTCTACAGCAATCAGCCCTGCATTAGCCTCATTTAACCCTGATTGACAGCCTTATATAGTCTCAAAACAGGCACACGACAGCGACCACCAATAGCTGTTTCAACCCAGAAATCAAACCTCAAACTCATATAACCTCACCTTCAATCTGACACCAAACAACCATATTTGACACCCTTAAACATTTCACAAAATCAACCCCATCCGAGTGTCATCTAGCCAACCTTTCATCTCATAATTCTCATTAATCAAAAGCCTAGATAGAGTTCTAACAAACATCCATGAATGAGCCACAACCCTGGCCCTAAACAGCCATCCAAACTGCTCACCACAGCTGCTGTGCTGCACGTGAGAAAGTACCTGAAACAGTCTTATTTAATCCATGATCAGCCCCTGCAACAGGTGTAACCTCTCCCCCGAAACCAGACTAATAACAGTCCTCAGAGCAGTCCCTATAGGCCTCTAGTTGGATCCAACGGTATGGATCATTCGGATGGGGTCTTGTATTAAAGTGTGTCTGTAAAATAAAATGTACACTTGTATTAAAGTGTGTATTTAAAATAAAATGTACACTATGTGAAAATGAAACAATTTTTTCTTTATATTTCTTTGTTGGCCTGCCCCAAATGCTAAGGCCTTTCACTCCACCTAGGTCGTTGTGGCCCCGTTGGGCGCTATTGTTTTTTCCACTCACGCTATGGCATTCACGCAGTAGTGGCCATGTCCCTGCCCATCGTCACCACTTAGAACAAAAAGCAACCTCACTCCCCACTTCCCGTTTCGGATGGCAGCCAATTGCCTTCTTCTACCCATTTCTGATTCCTCAGTTTTACCACCTCTTCCAAATCTCATGGCCGCTATGCTGGAGTTAAAAATCGTCATATTTGAGTCTTGTCTTCAATTCCCTTCAGGGTTGAAGTTTTATGTTTTTGTTCTATATATTTGGCTTGAATGAGTATTTTTAGTTGAGAATATACACATCCACCTGGGTTATATCCACATGACTTAAATGAAGAGTTTGGTGTTTTTTAAGCCGTGGAAATTGATTCGATTCGTTTAAAAGGCTGGAAGTTGGCCTGCTAGAGTAATTGTGGCATTGGGCAACTGATTCACCCTTACTAATTTGGTTAATGAACCTAGAATTCTTAGATTGGTGTGGTTCTTGCAATAATCATCAGGATGGTCCGACTTTAATACCAAATCATGTCCACAGTGGACCCCAGCCAAATAAATGCTCCAGATACAAGTTATAACTTTGGTCGCATGCATATTTACCAGGAGGGCAACCGTGCCATGCTGCATTGTGCTCTGTGGTAACTGGTAAGTGAACCTGGCAAGTTGATGATGTAGCCCTCAAGGCTCAAAGTGACTGTTCATTGGTCAGTACTCATCAGTGGGCTACACAAATAACTGAATCTTGCTTAAAATGAACGAAGTTTGCCCCAATTGCCAATCTCAAGCACCAGGAGTTTATTCAGGGCGGTTATGTATGACAAAGTTTGAAGTTTTTCGGTGAATTAGTACGAAGCTGATGGCAATGGGAAGAAACATCAACATGTTCTGGAAAGGAGAGAACTTTAAAAAAATTTTATAAATCGAAACATTTCTTGCACGCCTTTCATGCCTTGGTAGTGCATTTCTTAATTTACACTTTGCTTTTGATTCACAGAGATTGAGGCTAAAGAGGAACCAACCGAGGAGAACGATGACAACATTGGGCTTGAAATGCAGCAATTAAGATCATCTCTAATAGTTGCAGATGAGCAGGATTGGAGCCTTAGTTCCTGTACTTGGAACAACATGCCTAGAATTTGTTGAATTCTTAATTTTGTGATTACTATATGCAGATCCTAAAAAAGTAGAATTTGTTGAATTCTTAATTCTGTGATTACTATCTGCAGATCCTAAAAATGTACTTGTGATGGTTGGTGAGGATGTAAACGTCTATAATCTGTTTGGAGGTGTTTGAAATTTGTATACATGGGTTGTTTATATTTGAAGTTTATTTGGACAGTTTTCATCAATGATTCTATGATCTTATTTACTAATATTACGGTAGATGAATGTTCAGTTCATTGATTAAGTGCCTGTTTGGCAAGTCTATTTTCAAGATCTCATTGTCTCAAAATGGTTTGAAAACGGAAATGTCCCATAGCAGAGAATCAACTGTAACCTTAGCGAAGCCACCTTGCCTGCCTATGATCAATGCCCTCTACAAACACACATGACACCTTATGAATCGTCACATGCCAAAATTTGGCACTCATTCAATCATAACAATTGGCTGTAAGTCAAAAATGAAAACCTTAAAAACAATGCATCTTATATGTAGATTCAAACTAAAACTAAAATCTGATCGAGTTCGTCGATACCTGTCACTGGATTAGTGATTTTAGGCTCCATCCAATCTGGCTTTGTTTCACGATTCTAAAACAACCCCGATTGGCGACGAAATGTTTCGTCGCCTATGTTATTCTTTTTCATCGCTAAAAAGTCCCAGATTCACTGCGCAAAGAAATTTGGCGACGGAAAGTTAGGTTTTAGGCGACGAAATCGCGTTGTCGCTAGCTAGCGACGCAATTAAGATGTTGTTGCCAAACAGCATTGTCGACGAATCTATGGCGGGGACATTGGCGACGAATATTTTTCATCGCCTATACTAAAGGTGACGAAATTTGGAATTTAGGCGACAAAAGTTTTCGTCGCCTAAGACAATCCTTGTTGTAGTGTAACTCAATTACAATTGTTAATATAAAAAATGTAAAAAATTGATAAATAATTAGAATGTTGTTTTTTTTTAATGTGAGTAATGCCCCGTGGTAAGCACAGGCACATTATGCTAACAAAAGAAAATTCGCAAGAAATTACATCACATAAAAATCTTGAATCCCATCCAATATATTAGTGATTCAATTCTTAGAAAATCAAGCTCTCACTACATCTCCACTTCTATTCTTCACTATTAGCCTATTTAATATTACTTTTTTTTTCTTTTTGGGGTACCACCTAAAGTCATTGGACTTGGGCGTGTTGGCACTTTACTAAAGTAGAGTAGTGTGAAGTAGATCATCTATTTAAGAAATATGAAAAGATGCGAGAGTCATATCAAAAATACAAAAATTTAAAATTTTCCTCTTCTTTAAAAAAAAGTCAAAAAGCAATATTATCAATCTACTAATAAATGACAGAAAACTCATCTACTTTTTATATAAAAAAGTTAAGAAGATTAATTTTTAATTCGCTAAAAAGATTAAAAAAAGAAGATATCATATTCTAATTACACTCCATCATATTTTATTTTCACTTGACTTGAGATTCCCCCACCACTTTACTAGTGAGAGGACCAACTGATCAAACATTTACACACTTGGGTGATAGTGGGACCCCTAAACACTCAGTTATCCCTTTACTCTCTTAACACTCCTTGTTGTCCATTTGATTAATGATTCCATTGTATTGAATTCCAACCAAACAAACCAGGTCGAACACAATAACGGTAGGTAGAAAATGTGATAATATACATGGGAACAAAAAATGTACAAGTAGACTAAGCATCCAAGACGCTTTAGACAACCTTTTGCAGCCACACAGCCAATAAAGTACATGAAATTCAGTATAGCAGATTGCATCCGTGTGTGTTTTTTTCATAAGAGAATTCATTCATTAGAAGAAGAAGGAACAAAACAACCACCAACAACAAAAAAATAAGGACCAGACACCAAACACAATCAAACAACAAAAAAGATAGAAAAAAACCAACCAAAACTCACAGATGCAGTGCATTAATGGAAAACCCACAACTACCCAGCAACAATTAATGGAAATCTAGCAACAAAGTCTCCAGCGTCTAATTCAGTGTCAGACCAACTGCGAAGCTGTTACAACTAACCAGTAGACAGAAGAGATTTCCAACCAGGCGATCTACAAGGTAGACCTCCACAAATTGAACATGGCTGATGTTTTGGCTCTAACACCATTTGAAAAAACAAACAGAGATATAGAACTGACATATCGACTTGGATCAATTTGATATGTTTCATTAATTATGAAGTGAGTTTCATCAGAGCAAAACACTGGCCTGCTCCTGACATTTCCCAGAGATGTTCCTAATCCTCCCTGTTGGAGTGCAAGTAGAGATGGCAACAGGCTGGGATAGATTAATTTAGGTTTAGGCCAACTTGAATAAGACTAGATTGGCATGTATGGTGAGTAGTGGATACCAATGGTTGGTTT